>JAUELE010244525.1:0-11185 GCA_031471655.1 Diodora aspera | reverse complement strand
GTTCTTGGTCTAGAGTCCAGACAATAACATACGTTAATTCTGACGTGGAGGTAGTTTGCATGCCCAATAGGCGCTAAGCTCCACGCAGCGTGCTATTAACCGAAGACTTATTCGGGACGTTTTGTTTAAGGACAGGTTAATTACATTGTGCCTCATTATACGCATCATAAACATTAGATGAGTAATACACGTTACATGCGTTTGAAGACTTGAATTGTTTAGCGTGTACAAATACAACCAAAATTTTAAAAGAAATAAAAATCATAAACTTGCTGAAAGCTGAAGTTGTGTCGGGATAGTGACATATACATAGAATAGGATCCAGGCAGATCATCCTTTTCGTAAAACTGCCCAATATATCAATTTCACTTTTCTTTCTATCGATCTCACCTGTGTGTGTCTTGTCAATCGGTATGCATCTTGCACAAGCCCAGGGCCAGTGTCAGACTGCTTTGCGCTCAAGAAAAGGCCAACTATTTGCGCCCCCCCCCCCCTCAATCTCCAAAATTGCCAACTTAAATTGTTCAAAACAGATGTACATGTAAATGTGGACTCTAGTCCAGATATACAGAAGTTATCACTGATTTATAGACCAGGAAATGTTTATAATATAGTTTGCAGTGTCACAGATGTTATATAAAACTGTCCCTGTGAAAGGTCGGTATTGCGCCCTCTTGAGTCTGTGTCCTTGGCGGCTGCTCAGTTTAGCCATCGTTGCGCCGGCCCTGCACTTGCATTTACCTAAAATACCAGCTAAATGCAAAACACACCTGGTTTGGATTGTTCCGTAGAAAATTAGACAAGGACGTGCTGGAACTATTGTACATATCATGTCGATTAGGTAAGTCAACTTGCAGTAACATTGTACTTGGTGATTGTGAGAAAACATACCTACAAATTATTTACATGACTAAAGCTGTTAAATTCTGGTGCCGTATAATTCCTCTCAACTCAATGAGACTGCCTCATCAAGCCTATTTGATGATCAAAGCTGCTTCCGATGCTGGAATACATACTTGGGCGACAGATACCATGCACATTCTATTCCGTCTTGGATTTGGAATAGTTTGGATTCAGCAGGAACTTGATGATATAGATCAGTTTTTGATTCAGTTTAAACAGAGGCTTTCAGATCACCTGACCCAATACTGGCATGCCTCCTTATACTCTAGCAATAAGTGTTCCTCCTATAGATATTTCAAATCTATACTTGAAGTTGAAACATAAGAAATAGTTGTACGACATTACATGCATGCTATGTAATCATACGAAAGGAATTCCTTGTATTTTGGGCCTGTGGCCTTATACTGTCTTATCTGTCTGTCTGATAGGTTCACGAAAGATGGAAACGAAAATAATTATGTCGTTTTGTCGACACATCCAACAGCAACAGGCATAATCTTCTGTTTGGGTACTTTCAGTCTTTTGTTGCCACGGTAACTGCACTTTCGTAGGGTGTGATGGATAGCTGTGTTGCCTATCAAATCAGCACTGCCGATTTCTTATTTTTTTTTGTATAAACAGAAAAAGTTGTCAAACTACCTATACCCACATCATTGTATTAAGAACGCTTAGTGTGTATGCATTATTAATGATGAAAATTGGAATAAGCATAGGTCGATAGGTGATAAGTAAATATTTTTCTTTAGGGATAGAACATTTGATTTTTAGGGGGTGCGTGCTGGCAGACTTAGAAAATAAATAGTTTGCAGACAATGATCGAGAAAATAAATAGATTGCATGCGTTGAGAATAACATAAAAAGACTGCAGATATTATACATGTTTACAATTTATAATTATGAAATGTATCCCGAAACATATTCTAATTAAAATTAATCGCCCCTTTTAATTGCACTCTATATTCCTGTAATTAAGTATCAAACGTACCCGGAATAAATAAACAATAAAAATAAATAGTTTGTCTGTAATTTCCTTAGACAAAGATAGATTGTCTAATGCTATGAGATAAAACAAATAGTTAGCAAACGAAAAATCTTCCAACCGCCCTCCCCCTAAATTCAAATGGTAGCTCCATTATCATGATCAGTTTGCTGTATCCACGACGGTGTGAATTTTGTATAGCTTATCGCAATTTATTAACGTCATTGGTCACATTGGAAATAATAACGTTTGAATGACATGAATATTTCATTGTCAGTTCGTTCCTTGTGTCGAATTGGAGAGAAAAAATAAACATTTTAAAGGGGCTGTAATAGTTTAATGTGTTATCAATCATTCTTCAGTCACTTTTTAGTGCGTTCATGCAGAACTGGAAAATGTGTTGTGCTGGACTTATTTCATCCCCAAATCCAGGGTATTTATGATTCCGCCAATGCCTCCATCAAATACCCTGGATTCACTCTTATGCTGAGCTATCATCTCGAGGCTGGTGTTTTGACCAATCAGTGAGGCGTCCACAGCGAGAGTTTGCGTCCAATTATGTGGCGCGTGTCTCCCAATACTCAGCGAAGTAAAGATATTTTCCATGTTGCTGTGTTCATTTGTTAACTTCCTTTGCCAACTTTCCCTCGAGTGTCATTTCACTTGTTGTCTACATTTATCACATTTGGACTTTCCATGCACACAAAACGACTGCATATCGGGAGGTTATTAGACGGAGGTATAAGCAGTGTTATAAATAACTTGGATTTCGAGGATGGAGTAACTTAAACACCAGGTGAACGTATATCACGTAATAGGTTACAAAAGTCTTGCGTATTGTTCGAATAAACATATGATCGTAAATACAAACATGTGCCAAACGGATACATAAACCAGTAGAGGAAGATATGCTATACACAGCTCTGGCCTCTTAACCTTTACCATACTGAACACATTTCCATAAGGCTAAACACCAACACGAAGAACGTCGTTTACATGTGCGTGAGATGTACATTAATTACCACTGTGTACAATCGTGGTTCATATTCTTGGCTGATACTTCAGCGAGAACACGAGAGTTGGTAAAGGCAGAAAAACATGGTAAAGACTGGCAGAGAATTTACCTCCAGTAAGACTTGGATGGATCTCAAGTTGATCACCAAAGAACTTTAAGTTGTCACAGTATTCATCTTAGTGTATTTTGAGCGTCAAGTTGTTTTGCATTAACGCCTCAGTTCACAGTTTCCAGAGTCAGAAATAGGTCAGTTGAACATCAGTCCAAAAACCACAATTAAAATGAGTGTACACCTCGAGCACTGGAAAGCATTAGGAATCTGCTGCTTTATTCAATGTGAATATCTTTAATAATGTTTTATTTTCCAGTGCATAAAATTTAGTTTTTATCAAATATCTTTCTCAATATGTTGCGATTAGACGCAGCTGGTAAATATTGTATCATAATAAATAATCTTTAGCCTCTGTGAATGGAATTACTTTCACGGAAGTGTAGACAAATATGAAAGCTGTTATTTCTTGGCAAATGTCCGTCTTCATCTTTTTGTGTTTTCTGCTGTGAAGATTCAATTAATTACAGCCCAGTACTTGCCCACACAGATCGATCCGGCCCTTATTACTGCACATTAACAGATCCTTTGATATCTCCAAACATCTTGAATGGAGCGACGAGTTTGCATGCAGCACATGTTTGATTGGCCATATGCAATAGCAAATTTCATCATGACAAAGCACATAATCGTCGATTGATAATATCTGTCTTCATATAAGTGACTGCTTTATTGGCTCGCACTAGCCTCATTCAACTGCAGCACTGCATATAAACTATACTAGAAGCTCTTTAGTCTAATTAAACTGCAGCTCTGTTAATGTTTGTAAACTCTGTTGGAAGCTTGTTTCACTATAGCAATATGCATGAAGTAAGTAAACCATCACGTAAAACCAGTATGTAAATTAGAGCAACAAATGAGTTTTAAGAAACTGTTGATAAATGTAGCCAGTATAATATTTGTCTGAAGCAACAAAGGACTTCAGAACTCGATGTTTGCAATATGGATCAAGTTATGTTCTATCCTAGGCCTTATTGGTAACATATGAGCCCACTCAGGCTAATTTTCCTATGGACAATAACACGTCTGTATAAGCGTGACACGTAGAGTTGATACTGATTCAACCTATAAGTGCCAATACTTGAATACATCGCCAATTGCCAATTCAATCGGTATGGAATACATGTATGTATAAGTCTGAAACGTACATGAACAGGAAGATACACTTCTCGACTAGACATGCATTGACTGTACCAATGTTTATTTCAAAATATTCAATGTAATTTTGCAATGAACACAAATATTTACATAATTTCAAAGGCTATATCGTTTCGGAAATTCGCACTGGATACATTGCATCGACAGGTTTAATTGATTCAACAATTTTCGTAAATATTTGAAGATTTAAATCGTACTTATTCCGGATTTTTAAAGTGTTTCTAGTATATGGAAAGGGTGTGTGTCTGTGGTTGCTTCTGTTAAAAGAAACGTCGATGGCTGAACGTGATTGGTAATGAAATTTGCAATTATCGATGTCGACGCAAATAAAAAACAGAAACGTCCAACGTTTTGGGAAGCAGTACGTCAATTGCCAAATTAATTTCAATGATATTTCAACACGATTCAGTAATTCATTGTATCATATTGTGATAACTAGATTATCCAAGATGAACTTGTTCACAAACTGAAATATCAGATGAATTTTAAAAATATATGTTACAAAGTAAGAAGTCATGATGTTTATCTCAAAGTTTCATCAATGATCAATCTTATTTAGATGTCCCCGATACACCATTAGACAATCAGGATAACTCATTGGTAGATCAATGTGAGATGATTTGTGAGACACTTGTGGTTGCGGATTCCAATTATTATTAGCAATACATTCATTCAACATCCCTGGTATTAGTCTTCAACAATATAACTGAGGAATATTTGCACATGTAAACATGAAAAAACAGCTTTGAAATGTCTGTGTTGAATAAACATATTATTTTACTAGTTTCAAATTATTTTCTTCAAAATATTTATCGTACAACAATCATTCTGTTCAGTCGGTTGAGTACCAATTTCATGAATGTAGATAAATTGATAACTAAAGACCAAATAAGTGGAGGAATCATTGGCGAACTGCTTAAATCCAATAATCATGTTTCTGTCTGCTCTATGTTTAGATTTGCTTTGAATGTTTGTACTTGTTATGTCAAACCTGTATTTGTGAACACAAAAATGCCAGACAACTCCTTGAACGTTGGAAAAGTAATATAATCAAAGACCCGAAACTGTGACAAACATTACAAACAGAGAGTCGATCGAACTGTTAGAAATGTATGCATTCAAAATTACCAATACAAATGACATAATTCTCATTATGTTTTCAAGATCTCTTGATTCTTAGATCTTTCCGAGTTGAGAAACCTCTTGGTTCTCATTCGACAGCATCAATTTGTATTGTTATATGTCCTTGGGGAAGACATTACATTGTGGTGTTGAAGATCAATATACCCAAAGTATAAACGTCGTACCGCAACATACCAGATCACATCTAATCATAATAATAATAAATAGTTCTTATATAGCGCAAATTTCCACAGTGCAGACTCAGTGCGCTTCTATAAACATTAAATATTTTATCTGCCACACTAAGATGAAATGAGCACACCGAGAGTCGCATACTTATTTATCACTAATTTCTTTTCTCCAATGGCAGACATGGTGGCAACATCACGATGACAATATAGACAAACAAGTGAAGATATAAACAGATAACACTATAAAACAATTCAGGTCTTCCAAACATTATCCATATGGTATTATCGATGTGAAATGAAATGCACTGCATTTGTTCTCAGAAGTATAACTATCTTTTGTGTATGCAGGATGGTTAAATGCTTTATGTTCTAATTTATGTATGTTCTGACAACTTTTAGATGCTAGATAAGGCCTGTGTGTATTACAAGTTTGAATGTGATTGGTTTCTTGGGATATACATTAGATACGTTGTTTTAATAAAACATAGTCTGGACATGCTACCTTCTTAGCAAAAATTAATCACAAATATGTTCGTCAAGCATGCACTATATTTTCAAATAAAGCCGAAGTATTTGCCCACCATATAAGTCAGGTAGGCAGGGTCGGAGAGCCGATCCAAGTTTGGTCATATTCATTTTGGTGTCATCCAGTCGACCTACACGCAGCGAGTGACTTTGTTCTGTGAAGAAAGTATTTCCGCTCCGCTCTCCTTTGGTTAATGAGGACCAGCCTTACCTTGAGTTTTCCCTCGTGTTATTTAGTATAGGCGGATCCAAGATTTTGAAAAAGAGGGGCGGGTACATGATGTGATTTGGGCAAAAAGGTTGTGCACACTGAAAACATTCCCCAGTTAATGCAGTTTTACAAAAACGTGCGCTGAAAAAGGAGGTGCGCGCCCCCTGCAGCCCCCCCCCCCCATTGGATCCGACTATGTTTAGTTCCCGTGGTCATATGAATGTTTCTTCCTGAAATAAACTGACTGCGTGGTGGATTAATCATGAAAAGATACGTCAGTTGAACATGCTGAGATTTCGTGCTACCACACATGTAAAACACCCACTACCGTACGCGATATGACATTTATGTTTCACAGTCAAAGCTCCCTATCAGACGGTGATGGATTAACAATTACAGTGCATATTTTGACTTCATCAATATATTTCCGAAGAATTTCGTCTCTCCTTGCCATAATAGATGTAATGGCGTTGGAAATGCGTTTTCAGTTTTCCCAAATATTTGCAAGCTCTACAATATTGACGGAGTTTCTACTTCTGGTAACATGTTTTATTCTTTCACTGTTTGCAGCCTCATTGCCTCATCTACAGGGAGCCTTGTGTAAAGTCCAAAAGTATGAAAGCTATTTTCTTAAATATTTGCAAACGTAAGTGTTATTTTAACTTGGCATGTAACCTGCCAATGCTTTAAAGATGCCTCAGCGATATTTATAAAAGCGATGCTTAATGCCAAAATATCGAGTATATAGACAGAGTTACTTTATCCCTTGGCAAGTGTATCTCAGTCAGGACGGTTGGGTCATGGGTACAACATACAACTTTGAGTGCTACCTACAGGATCTGCTACTGTGCATATTGCTTCCGGATAATAGTACTTCAATGTGTATTAACATTTAACTTGTCTAGTGAGTTGATAAAGTGTTTTATCAACATTTAATGTAGCATATATATTATTCTTATTATTCTTAAGAGTCAGATGATAGAGTAAAGAGAAAATCTTACCTCACTTTTGATAAGACATTTTACTTGAATTTTTACTCCCTTGAAACGACCATCCCGATTTTTGTAAATTATTATTGTCCTTCGAATCTATCTCTTTTCTTTCCTTTCACGTAACATTTAATTTGAAGTTACAGCTAAAATATTTCTCTTGCGCCTGAAAGCGTTAACTAGAATTATCTATTTCATAATAATTGACTGTCATTACGCATGTTTGGGATATTTCAGGATATATGTACAGTATTTCCGTTTCTGTTTCAAATTGATACAGTTTAATGAATGTTTTTCACCATTTATGTTGAAGGTCAATTTTAGATTTATTTTGAGCAAGAGTAAAACAGCCTTTATTATCGCATGTGTTGGAAACAAACCGAACACTTGCAGTTCTCTAATTTTATGTTTGAGGAAATTGTCACTTCCGTTTCATCCACGAATCAATAATGTCCTCCTTTGCTCCCTTTGTAAATCAAATGTGTATTTCACCGTCAGCTTAGCACAAGCATGCGAAGTGTTGATTGCAGAAGTGTTTCGCAAATATTTATGATGATTCTGCTAACTGAACAAGCCTTTGTCCCATTTGAATAACGTCAGGAAGAAATGTTCTGTTCTCAAACTATAAATGAAGCCCAGTGCCGGTTTGTGTTCAAACCATTCAAAGTAAGTTCTTAAAGATATCAGTGTGAGGTTCTGTATTCTAAAGCTGAAGGAATTTGGCAAGGGTCAGTGCATGTATCCTCAGAGAAAACAATGTTGTTACAAGGCATGACAAGTTTGAGAACTTAATAAAGACGATTACATCAAGACGGTTACATCCTCCTCTCTGTTCCTCAGCTCTTCTCGTGATCATACGCTGCTTTCTAAACAGATCTGCTGAACATGTTGAAAGCACTTTCATGAAACTCGGTGGATTGGGAGAACTATACGTAGTGTAATAGTAGGCACAAAAGCTGACAAAACCAACATGATGCCACTCATAGTCGAGTGTTAACGTTGTTACTGTCAGACGTTATTATGCTAGACTGTTAAGTTTCTTGTAAATTACAAACTAGTTATAGCGCTGTTTCTAGAGATATCTGTAATTATGATATTTTATAATATAATATGTATCATATATACATTTACAGTTGAGACTTGTTTGGTAACTTAAATAAAGACAATTAGATAAATGGTGTTTTCGCTGGTAACCGCCCTGTTTTCTTAATTCAGTATTCCGTATTGCGTTCCACCACCATGTATCTATCGGCTTCGTGTGAGCTGTTCTGTTTTAGAGCGTTGTTTGCTTGGGTAGAGATGTCTACAATGGATATATTTTTCTTAAAATGGTAGGACCTCCATGTTATAGATTTTATTTTGCCAGGGTGTTGATGTCGTGATGGCTCCATAACAGATATCCAGGCTGACAAGGATGACCGCGACCGTTTGCATGTTGCAAGCATTTAAATTGTGAAAACAAACTAATATTATTTCATTTATGAATTTAACACCTTCTCCATCGTTGTATTTCTGTGGCCTTCACTTTCTACTATTAGTTTGAAACAACAAAAGTGGAACAAATATTTACTTATCATGAACATATCGTGAATGTGTTTGTGTAAAATTGGATGAATTGAATTATGGCCTATTTCTCACAATCAACATCACATTTATTCGAATTAACCTTTTCATTTCACAATTTGTTAGTGAGGTTTACTGAGACATCCGTTATCCAGTCAGGTGAAAAGTAATTAAGTGGACCTTAAAACATGAACGAAAATACAAATACATGTAATTTTGAGCATAAATTTAAATCATTTATAGTTTATGCTGTTTGGTACCTATCTTAATTTGATAGGGCCACACTGTGGCGACATATTAGTCCTTGGACGCAGATATGTGAGATTTTCCCTGTCCAATAAAATAAAACACTGTACCATTCAATCTTCGCGATTCTTCCACACTTTGAAGTGGATAAAAATGTATTAGACTCAAGAAAAAAGCAACCTCGAGATTCCAGTTAGGACCCTTGGAGTCGTAATTTGTTATTATCTGTTCATAGTGTCCTCTTGAATAACTTGTTTAGACGCCTACAAGGCTGCATCGACACAACAGGGCAAACACTGCCAAGTTAAATTGCAGTCAATCTAGCTGGAATAGATAGATTAAGTACAACTTCAATGTACATCGGTGCAGACTTATTTCTGCACGTGAACGGCAGGCGCTCCATATAACAGCACGGTCAAAATTACAAACTCAATTCCCAGCTAATATATCATCCAGCAACTGAATATATCACGTTGTATTTTCTACGCTACATGTATGCTTAATACTTTCGTGGACTTTCGTTTGGTTTGCTTCGTTCTAAACCTACACTCTTGAGTAAATATATTGTCCTTCAGTCGTCTCTAAAAGTCTTGGTATGGTTAGAAGATTAACCTACCGTGTTTTCTGTCCTGAGTGATACGTCGTAGATTGGACCATGAAATTAAATGACATTTGAAACTGAACTAGTCAGTTCACTGAACACATTGTGCATTAGTGCATTACGGACATTGCACTAAAAAAACAGTTCATACAGCAAAACTATATATCACCCATGGGCTTAGTTTCATTTTTAAGAGTTTTCAAATACTTCCAAAGCAATATCTGTCTAGATTTATGTGCCACGAATTGATCTCTTTCGAAAAGATATTGGACCGTTACTAATCCAATTATCACACCAATGGACATATAAAGATATGGACGAACATTTATAAAGAAATAACATCTTTCACATTTTTTTCAAGTCTTCTTTGCAGTGGAAGATGTGAATTTAGTGCAAATATTTCTGGAGCTAAGCTTGTCCGTCCTTTTGGTCATGAGCACAACTTAATCAGACATTTGAAGAACTTGAATTTGAAAAGAAATAGCCATGCTATTTTGATCATTTTAACAAATTCTTCATACTCTTAGACAATATCCGGACAATATAAAGATCTATATTTTTCGAAAGCATAGAATTTTTTCTTTAATTCCATAATAATACAATTTGACTGTACCCCTAGCCTTGATCCTAACGACACAAACCATAACCCGAGTATAATCTTAACCAAATGTTATTCCATCCCTAACTTTATCTCCAACGAGAAAACAAACATCACCCAATTACAAGTATAACCCTAACTATCAACCTAACCACAATAAACCATACCCCGACTATAACCGAAAACCTATCCCAAACCACCACGAAACATGGGTTATCCCTGAATCTAACCACTACACTACTTAAGCCAACTATAACCCTAACCCCTAAACCTAACGCGTAATCATATAGTTATAGTAATCCGACTATAACCTTAACCCTGACCACAACAGACCATAGATCGAATAATAACCCTGACCATCAATCTAATCACTACAAACACTAACACTAACCCTAACCTAACTTATAACCCAATTATAACCTTAACCTTAACTGCAACAAACCCTAAACCTAACCCTTACCATAACCACAAGAACCATACACCGACTATAACCCTAACCCCAACCCCAACCTTAACACCAACAGACAACAACCCGTCCATAAGTCTACCAGTAGACTACAAGAAACCATAAACTGACAGTACCCCTAATCCTAAGAACAACCACACCAAACCATAACCCGTTTGCAAACCTAAACGTAAACATAAGCACAGCGACTATACGCCTAACCCTATTCACAACAAACCATAACCTGGCTATAAAGGTAACCCCAATTACAACAAACCATTACCCGGTTATAAAGCTAACCCCAATCACAACAAACCAAAACCTGGCTATAACCCTAACCCTAAACCCAATCACAACAAACCATAACCTGGCTATAACCTAACCCTAAACCCAATCACAACAAACCATAACCTTGCTATAGCCCTAACCCTAAACCTAATCACAACAAACCATAACCTGACTATAACCTAACCCTAAACCCAATCACAACAAACCACAACCTGACTATAACCTAACCCTAAACCCAATCA
>JAUELE010244514.1:0-11185 GCA_031471655.1 Diodora aspera | reverse complement strand
GGCCAGGACCTTACTGCTATTTCGAGTTAAGCGATATTTCGAGCTAAGCGATTTCGAATTAACGAGGTTTTACTGTAGTTGTATTCCTCGCTGACGGGTCAGAATCCTTTTGCAGGCCGGATCTTGCCCATGGACGTAGGTTGCCAATCCCTGAGAAAGATGATGAGCTGTATAAAAATAACCCCCTAGAGCTTATCCTTGGTAGAATTTAACCCAGCAACTTCACAGTTGACAAAAATGCCATAATCATCATTTTTTTGTCTGTTGTTTGAGCAATGAAAAGTCAGTGTTGGTAAGGATTATGACAGGAAATCTGCTCCACAAGTAGGGACCCACAGAAGCACCTGGTGCAAGATTAATTGGTATGGCAGCAACATGTTGAAAGGTATTCCTTACACCACTAAGGAACGATATGTCCATTGTTTTAGCAGGTTGATTTTTTCCATATCAACCTTTTCATATCAGGTGCAGTCCGGGCATGAAATGCACCCAATGTTTCTTTTGGACTAATCTATTATAGAAAAAGGGGTGTCTCCAGTAACCTACGTGGTGTAAGTCGGTTAGCACCACTGCTCCGCGGATTATATGGAATTTACCCTCGAGCGGGGCGCTAACCTATACTTGAAGTCGAGTCAACTTAGAAATAAGCAGTCGACTTTGTGACATCAAATGGCAGGCATGAGGTGCTTCAGTACACAATGTTGCCGGTATTTGGCTGGTTCTGACATAACCATGTATAGTTCAGTAATCTTTCAGCTATATCAGGGGTCGAAAAAGGGATTGCGAGCAAAATATAACTACATGTAGATGTATAGAAATGGATAATTTCACGTCTTTCAGGTTTTAGTCACATTTATATGGCCCGCAGTCCATACATACACAATCCAGCTCGCAGAGGCAAAAAAGTGGCCAACCCCTGTTCCAGTTCTTTGGGCAATACAAAATATGGACTTTCGTGCTGATCTGCTGATCTCAACAATGTTTTTGATCATTTTCAAAAGTGTCAAACATTCAATATGTGCTCAACTACTGAGTTTCTGTGAACCTTGTATTGCAAAATAAAACCTCGAAAAAGATTCATTCTCAGTAATTCAATGTGGGAGAAACTCCTGCAGTCAGCGGCGCAACAAGGCTGTATTCTACAGAGACGGATCCAGGATTTTGGACAGGGAGAGGTCCAACTTGAATGGGGTTGGGGTCCAACATGCAAAATTTCAGTCCCATCCTGGGTTCCAGGACTCTTTAGTATACAATGTTCCGTATTTGATTTTGAAGGGGGGGGAGGGTGTCCTGAGTCCTACCCCCTCTGGATCCCCCACTGATCTATAGCTAGTATATTGCTTTTTGACAAAATCATATTCTAAAAAGGTTAACTGAATTAAGGTGATGGGCAATGCAATGTGTTTATTGTTCCTTGACACAAATGAAATAAAATGTAAAATTGAATGAACCAAGGCCGGATTATCACAGAGAGCTAATAACCAATACAAATGAAAAACACTCAGCAAAGCTTCTCAACCAGCTGTTGCTGGAATATGACTGAAAACATATCTGTAGATCAAACTGAATAATGGCACAATACATATCACAGTCATTAGCATAGGAGTAAAACGCACAGTGGCACAGTGGGGTTTCTAACTCATTCTGGCAACAGACACTCTGGTGAACACATAAGCCAGGAAGTGTGTGCCAATGTGTTCCCACACATACATGTATATACATGTACCTTGCTGTTGTATGAAGGATGTGTTTCAGGAACCATGAAGTCCCTGGTTACTGGATTTGTGTTGACTGACCATTGGAATTCGATTGTACAGAGTCTTATCTTAAAACTAAATTTGTTAAGTTTCTAACCTTAAGCCAGAATGCACTGTCTATGTGTTCATTCCACTGTCCTGAAGAAACCCGAACTTCAGGAGCCCTTTTAGCTTTTCCTCCCTTGAGTCATTTTAACTTGTTCATATAGCTTTCTGAACTTGTCTCTGTCAGCTGCCATTTCTTTCAGACGGAAATGTAACTTTAAGATTTCTTCCTCCTTCTTGTGGATGATCTCTGTCAACTCCTTCTTCTTTCTGTCTAGATCATCTCGAAACTTCTGACTCAGAATCTTTTCACTGCTTTTTGCTGACTCATAGTTGGCTACAAAGATCTTTAGTTTGTTCAGAAGAGGTTTTCCTCGGACCGAGTCGTCAGGGTTCAAATTAGAAAATGTCTGCTCTGGCACGAGTCTTGGCAAATAAAGAGGAGCATGGACTTCTTTGGGTTTCTTTCTGAAAATGCTGAACCTTGGTTTTGATTCGGATTTGGCATTTGATTGATATGCGTGGTTCTCAACTACTATGGAGATGTCAGATGTTTTGGGCATAGTTGATGTCACTTTTTTCATGTAATAAACACTCTGGTCATACTCCTCTGCTAGTTTTGACAACACGCTTTTCAGCCTGTCTACATTCTCATCAACATTTATTCCGTGTTGTATGTCATCCAGATGCTGCTTCACATTGTAAAAGCCTTTGGACGTGTATCCTTGAGCTTTTTTCTGAAGATGTTTCATTCTGATTTCTGACTTGAGCTTATCCGTGAGGAGAGTTTCAAGATGGACGTACTCTCTGATTTGAGTCTCCAGAAGCCTTATGCCATGGCTCACTGATAACACGGGCTGGGCATCAATTAGACTAGGTCGATCACTGTTTCTACTTTCTGTGGGCGACAAAAGTAATAACGTTGAGGCAGAACTGTTTACACTGAGTCTAGTAGAACTTTGTGGAAATGAAAATCGACCTGGAGAGGCTGTGGATGAATTGATATGGTTGAGGAACTGACATCTCTCGTTGAGTTTGTCCCGGCACAGACGAAGAAGCCTCATAGAGTTGGTCCTCGTCTCCTCTTCCCGAACCATCACACGTCGTCTGCCTTCCGACAAAGCCCGAATGTCTTCCTGCAGGACATTGAACAAATCCCTCGTTCTGGTTGGAACTAGCACATCCGAAAAGGATACTCTGTGACTCCTCAAGATCTCCCTAACCATCGCATCTGTCTCTTTGGTCTCTCTCATGATCTCACTGTTTATATCGGCCACAGTTTGACAGTTCTGATGAAGCTTCTTAATAATCTTCTGACATCTTTTAATTTCGGTCATAACACTTTTCATGGTATTTTCGAGGTCTTTCCAAAATTGTCCTCTGGGATCATCAGGGTTTGCAGATGCTGCACCTTTGTCTTCCAGTGTCCCATCTTGGGTACTTATTCCAAGACGTCGGTCTTCTGTTTCAAGAAAGTCTCTGAAGTCGTTTAACTCAACTGTCAGTCTTGCGTGAACTGCAAGAAAATAACTGCATTGATAACTGAATTTCATCAATGGTGTTGTTTCCTTAACTAATCCAAAGAATGTCATTTAGGCATGCACATTTTAACATAACACTTCTGAGTTCAGATTGTCATTTATTTGTAAATTTCATAGGCATTTGTATTTGCATTTGCATTCATAGGTCTTATGACACTAAGTCTTACATATGTGAGATCACGTGTTAGTTATTGCATATATATATAAATGATATTTTTTCTTATTTCCAGACTATGGACTATCCTTGTCTGTGCTCAGCTTCAGGCACTACTCAAGCACTCTAGTTCGGGCATTTATTTTAGTATGTTATAAGCAGGCTATCTTGGAGACTAAATGTTTGAAGACTTAAAATTCAAGATGTAATTATTGTTTTATAGTCTTAGTAGAGTAGAACAATTGACAAGATCGGATTCGAAAAACTAGAAACGTGCAAGGGACTTAGTTCCATTTTCTCTCAACAAACGCTCAATAATTCTTACACGTTTCACAGTCGTCGAACAATTGTGTTCATTTTATACTATCACTTTAGAAATGTCGAAAAATTACTTTCTCTGAGAGGTGCCATTTCTGGGGTCACCGATGGTGCTGGCTTGTCGGGACTTTCCACTGCAACAGGAATCGGTATTGAGGTAGAACTCATGGCATCATTTTCAGGAACACCTTTGTCTTGTGTGACATCAGTGAGGAGGTCAGCTATCCGGTCCTGTCCACTCTGCCTCAGGCAGTCAAGAAACATGGGGTACGCTCTGTCAGTTCTTCGCTCTGTCATGGCTGTCATCAGTTCTTCGTTTCGCTGGTGAGCATCAGTCATGGCCTATATGGAAACAAAGGTTCTGTGTATCCCAGGACAAGGAGAAGGTCTATTCTCCCTTTACAACTTCTTCACACATCCATTAGTTTATATGATTTTACGTACTTCTTTAAATAAAATACAATTAATTGTTCTCCCTTCGCAATCAGGTTGAATTCAACTCCATTATTTGTTGTATTTGATCATGTCCTAAACTGTCACTGAATATTTCACTGAATTCAACGAGTTGCATCAACCTGGCTGTTGCACAGCAAAAACACACATTAAGTAACTGTACAATTTCGAATTCTTTTTAATCTTTTAAAACAAATCTTTTAAAATGGGTTATTAGTTTGAAGCTGTACTACTACATGTATGTGTATCATGACACTGATGGTTTTGATGGCACTTACAGAATTAAACTACATGCATATTAAGTAAAGATGGCGCACCGACCAACCTCACAAGACATGAAAACTCTTTACTCATTTGTATAAGAATGAGTCTGAAGAACTCACTTTATATTTGGCACTTTCGGCAGCGTCGATTAACCCTTTCTCCATCATGGCCTGGAGAAGATCGGAGTTAACATCCAGGTCGGACAGTATGACGTCACGATAAATTTCAAAGTTCTCCTTCAGTATATCCATCGTGAAAGCCCTGGTTTAAAATCGAAAGTATAAGCATATTAAAGGACAAAACATTGTAGAATAGCATAACATATTAAATATGCTTATTGTTTTTCTTGTTGGTGCTTATGACTTTCCAACAGCCAAAAGTAAAGTGTCCAAAGCAAATTAGCAGTATTTGTATATACCGTTAAATAAGTTGACTTTATTTCGATAAATGTACAAGAAACAGTAACATCCTTGTGGGGTTATTTCCAATGGTTCATGTGGCTTTATTTATCAAACGAGAATTAAGAGACACGTTTGTAAACGTGTTTCTCTGACTATTGTTCGGTTGTACTGGCGACAGAAATTATCAATGTCAGGGCTACAGGTACCCATTGGTGGAAAGTGGTATCATTATACATTTCAATTTTTTAAGATAATTGCGTATTCATAGTTTTAACTGTGTAACCGAAATGGTTGCATCCAAGACTGCATTAAAGTGTTTTTAAATGCATGATTACTGGGGAATTAGCGATGACAAAGATGGACGACAATGGACTTCCGGATGTTGCAACATTTAATGACGATGACGACAAACATTATAAACAATATATAATACAAATGCCGGGGCGGATCCATGCCCCCCCCCCCCCCGGGATCCGCCACTGCAAATGTATGTACATGACAGGTCCAGCGACGGAAAGTCCAATCGCGGTTTCCAAATCGGTATGTCTTTGATGAACGTTTTTTTGTTCATATATATACAGCATTATAAAACATAAGTAACAGGTAAATAATTAACAAGACACTGATTGACACAGGATATTTAAATGAATAACGTGGGATCAGGAATCTTGGGAAACAAAAGGTTGTAAACAATAACACTATATACAGCCTAGGGACATGATAAGTTTAAGAGGAGAATGTACTTCATAACTGCAATAATTGCCACTGTCTCGGTTGCCTGAGGTGACAAAATGTGTTTTCCAATTAAAACATATGTATAAATAAAGATATACATTATTTTAACAGGTAATTCTGAAGAATTGTTGTTTCGTATATGTGATATAACACGATCATGTTGTCGTTGTAACCAGTGATAGTAAAGATATAACAAAAATAGCTCAGAACATACCAAATGCAGTCACAGTACAATATCACTTAAAATAGAGATACAAAAGTGGGAATCTTGTATTGGGCACAGAATCCGAGAAGACTTTATAGAAGTATGAGAGTAGTTGCGAAGAAGGGATCTTAAACACGTCTATGTGTGTAAAACGAATTGATAATGTTAACGTTACTCGACTGATAACGATGGCTGAATTAATATGCGCATAGATGTCCGCATTACCTTTCATAGATTTCATTAAAATATAAATTATACGCAAACCTCACTATATGACCTCAGAGTATGAACGAAAGAAAGAAGGAAATATACGCACAATCGCGTGACATAATAATACAAAGTGATATGATTTCTGACATTTTAGAGAACATCTGCAGATATGAAGTTTCGGCACTCGGGGGCGGACTATGCGAGTACGTAGAGGTGTTTGTTTTTTAAAGAAACCACAACGTTCTAACCAATTAAAGAACTAAACAGATATAATGTCAGCTGCAAATTTAACAAACTATGGCGCTGTGAAAATGTTAAAAATGAAGCATAACGATATACAACTATATTATCCAAACATAGCATAACATGTTTGCTGCAGATGAAATCGCATACCATACCTGCGTTCAAAGAATTCAAATATATCACAACATTAAACGAAATCTCGAACACAATAAAGTTGTTGGAATGGTTGATGCTTTCATTAATGCTTGGTTGGTGACTTGAACACAGATATTGTCGAAAATGGTGATCAAAGTACTTGTCGCTGCAGAAGATCCTGATACAAATCGGTATGTTGATGATGTCATAGACTAACAAATAGTCTATGAAATATTTTAAATTATTTTATTAGATTTAATTTTTATTCCTTCAAGAGCCCTGCTCCTACAATGCAGTTTCATAGCAGCTGGCTAGACTTGATTTGTAGACTGGCTAAAGGCTTTTAAAATAAATGTATTGATTAACGAAAAAATAATTCCACAGTCATGGGGCAGGACTAATGATGTCGCTGCTATCGACGTTGTCGTTATCATTGTTTCTGTTGAAGCCGTTGATATTTTCTTTAGTGGAGCAGGTTTCTCGTTACAAAATGTGTTGAGGTACGGGGACCTGCATGGTGTCCAGTACTCGCACAGTCTCTCACCATTTATTTGTAACCGCATGGTTACTGGGAAATTAGCGATGAGTATTCGTAGTGTCCTTTGTAACCGAAATGGTTGCATATACAAGACTGCATGCCAAAAATTAATGGGTTTTTAAAAAAGGCATTGTAGGCGCATAGTTACTGGGAAATCAACGGTGACAAAGATGGGCGAGAATGGACTTCTGGATGTTGAGATATTTAATGACGACGACGACAAACATTATAAAAAAATATATATACTCTTCAAGAAACGTAGGGGATATTGAAATTGCAAAGTCAATAACAAACAGTTATTCCACGTCGGGGAATTCCTGGCGCCACCCCTGTCCCAAACTAATTGTATCTTTATAAAGAAGGAATTGAGTAAACAATTCACCCGGTATTTCATTACCTAAACGGTTTCTCGTGTTGGTATGGTCCGTGAAAGAAGGAATGTCAATAGTGCGTATAGTAATGCCCCCGTTATTGGCCAAACACTATTTGACATATGAGTCTACCCATGGTAATTTGATGCAGTATGTCCCTTTCTTCCACCAACGCCTGACCAAGATCACCTAACGTCGGCCAAAGATGTCCCCGACATTTTCAATGGGGGAAAAGTCCGGGCTCATTGCTGGCCAGGGCATCGCATGGATATTGTGCCGTTGCAGGTGGTTATTGACTATTCTTGCATGGTGGGCACGGACGTAGTCGTCCTGAAAGACAAAACGGCGCCCCTCACGTCGTACAACCAATACAACATAGGTATGTCAGTATGTTGTCCCGATAGTAGTGGTCAGTGACTCCTCCTTGCACGATATGGAGGGGGGATCGGTTAGTCATAGTGATCCCATCTCACAGCATAATAGACTCACCACCAAATCTGTCATGCTGCCTCAGGTTAACATTGGAATGGCGTTCGATGCGACCGCGCCTATGAAAGAAGTCTAAAGTGTACCGGGACTCATCTGAGAACATTACACGAGACCACAGACGATTGCCCCAGTTCCTGCGTTGTGTACACCATTCTCGTCTATTGGCAATGTGGCTGCTGGTCAATGGTGACATTATATATCGCATGAAGATGGGCATCGTGTAGACGATTTCCAATCGTCTGGCCTGTCACGCAGACCCCAGTAGCCTGGTGTAGGTTTGCAGAAATCTGATTTGCTGTTTGAGGGCGATTACTCAGTCTGGGTACGAATCAATCTATCCTGGGCTCTTGGTGTTGACCGTGGACGCCCTGAACGGCGTTGATCATCAACATTATGGTGTTGGTGATACCTTCTCCATAATCTGCTAATCATAGACTAGGAAACATTGAAAAAATTGGCAACCTCAGACTGACGGCTGCTAGTTTCAAGCTCGCAGACGTTCAGCACGTTGGAGTCGTCGCATTGGGAAAAATCAACAAAGGATTACAGTCAGAAGCTATCAAAGTGAAAGAAATCTCGGTAACAAGGGAGTAGATGACCTTTCTCTAACGTGTCAAATTCGAATATGCACCCCACCCACGTGTTCAGGATTTCCACGTGCGCACCATTGGCTGCGTTTTGTTGCACTGTTGTAGAGACATTTATTTTATCTTCATTGCATTTGGTGATCGTATCCAAAACAAGTTCATTATTCCAATATCCCCTTCTTTTGTTGAAGAGAGTATTACAAACATAGATCTATACATGACAGGTCCAGTGACTGAAAGTCCAGTCGCGGGTCTCCGCATTATAATTGCGTGTTGGGATAAGATGCTTACTTACGCAAATACGCGCTTTATCTGTAGTCCTGAATAAATATTTTAAGTTTAATCCGTAAGACTTTGCCACTTTAGGGTTGGTCAAAGGATCCAGACCGGGATGTATACGTTGGGGACGTGTGCATGTTTATATCTGAAGTGGAAAGGGTGGGATGGGTCTTTAGTAATGTTGCCCAGGTGCAACACTGCGGCAAAGCATACGTATAACACTTCTTACCTTCAAATACAAGCTGCAAGATATAGGTCTACATCAAACACGAACTGGATGTACATCAGGAGTATGTATCCAAAAAATGTTAAACACGTTGTCTCTGGACCGTGACATCACATAATCTAGCAATATTAATTATCCTTCTCAGCAGTCTGAAACATAATATGCTCATAACTGCACATGTACGTTGCACATATCAATATCCACAGTTGTAGAAATTTCGCTCCATGTACAACTACAGCCGTGCCAAATAACTGCATTCTTGTGTCCAGGAGACTTCATTGTACCAAGTAGATCGTTTTCTGTCCATGTTCGAACTTTGCCTGGGTCACCTTCGCTGTTTTTAGTTCTGGTGTTTGTGTGGTCGAGTCGGTATCTGACATGATCGTTAATTCACTGTATGTTTGTACGTTAACAGACCCATTCGTCACCAACCAATCCTGATTTCATTCCAGCACAGAGGCGATAGTACTGAATATCTTGGCCTATTTGCGGGCGGCTTTGAAAAGTAACAATACAGCGTGTAATATTAATAGCTTTGCTTGTACAACAGGCCCCATAGATTATCACAGGCGGAACAACTTGGACAGTCTGTACACAGAAAGTGGAGATACACTGTCGCTTGATCGAAAGAATGCAGCGATAATAATTGTACCATTTCAACGTATAATATTAACCTTATGAGAATACGGTTTGTTTTAACAACTGCCAAAATGGCGCTCGCTTTAGCAATCTATGGTTAGGCAGCGAGAAATTTGTGAAAGAAAATTATTGATAGACACTTGTCCAGTTGTCAGGGTGATATACTGGCATATAAACATTTAGCTTTATTCAAATATGTTGTTACCGATTAAATGGTAATAGTAGAGACATGGCCGCACTGTTACCTGTAACAGAAGAAAAAACAACGGTTCATTAAAAACTAAAAATGAACAAAATGCTTTCCGCAGTATTACAATTCAGCGATAACATATTTGTGCGTCAATATCCTTTCTTTAGAAGTCTTGCCAAGCCGAGTTCATTGCTTGGTAGATTCGTCCTAGTGTCAAACGACAGACTGTCATGTTGGTTATTTGTATTGGCTCTACTGACATCATTGGTTAACTTTCAGACATATGTTACTCATCAAAGAAATGTCTGTCTTTAACGTTATACCATAAGTAGATTTAGATCACTTGCCATTCAAATTAAGACGGATGTAACGGCTACATTATTTAAAGATAATTGGCGCAAGACTACACCAGTCCCTCTCCACTACCACCACTACCACTTAAAAAAATTATTAAATAAATTATTAAACCACAAACGAACAAAAAATATTGAAGTTGAAAAATCAGTTTGGACATTAACATTTTTATTCCATGCCAATAAATACAAGATAATATACTGACGGGTAAAAGAAACGATGCCAATTATTTCAGTTATTTTCCCTTACGTCTTAATTGTCATAGTTGATCAAAAGGATGCATGGATTTCAATGAGTGTAATTTGATTGACAACATGTCATTGAAACGAATCCCTAATCTTGAAAGGATATTTCTTGTATATCCAACGTATATGTGAAGTTATTCGGCCGTCTCTCAAAATCTTGGTATCGTTTCTTTTGCCCGTCAGTATAGATACATGAATTGCATTTTAATACAATTGTTAATCCTATAATTTAATGTATACTGACACAATTTAGAAACGCACAATAATGAGTAGGCTATGCCATGCAGGCAACAAACATGATAAGGCCCATGCAACATTTGTGAGTGGCAAAGTCTAATTTTATGAATAAGGCTGGGTTTGAAACTCATCCATATTCCCAATATGGAAACAATTGACAAAACGCAGAAAACTCACAGGCAGGCACAATCATGCATGTAGAACGCAATGCACGTACAACACTAGTAGCTGGATGCATTAAAAGCAAGATACAATCACGAGATGACATGCACTCCTATCACGCAACGGTCAACGCACAGGGGTTCGAATCACTTATTGGTCAGTAGATCTATGTAAAATATGGAAAATTATGTTTTGCTAAATTTTCTAATCATTGTCCTGACTGGTCAGCCCAAAATTACCCAGAAATTAAATTGGTTCGACGAAATTCGCCCGTTTTATATACTAGGTGCCAAAAGAAACTGTGCATTGTGAAACGTGTGATGTATCCTCACATAAGTTTGGATATGAAAAGAACTCTTTATTACTCGTCAAGAACAGTCTTTTAATGTGAGAAATTCACCGTTTCC
>JAUELE010244503.1:0-11185 GCA_031471655.1 Diodora aspera | reverse complement strand
TTCATAAAAGGGATTGATAGAAAGGAAAGTGAAAGCAAAAGATCCCCATTTTAGTCGCCTTGTATGACAAGCATTGGGTTACTGAGGTCCTATTCTATCTAAGTGACACCACATCACTCCCATGATGCCCGAAGGGGTCCTGAAGGAAAGTAAATGTACAAAAACTGATATAATAATACACATATTTTCTCAATGATAGCCGGCTGACAGTAATGTCCCAAGGGGGATCCAGGGGGTGCAAATCACACCAGCTGACACCATCAGAGGGGGTGAGACCCAAGGTACTGTTTCTAAATTCTGATCATTTAAAGCACTTAAGGCCAGTACAAATGTAAATTGTATAAATAATTAATTGTTAGATTTTCATCCAACTTTCAAGAGGGAGGAGGGAGGCTTTTTATTCTTATTTTTTATTTTGATTATAACAAATGGAATTCACAAACACCATGATGATTTAAACCATGTTCCACTGTCGTGCTTCAACACATGTGGTCACAACATAGTTTCTAGTTTCGGTTTCAGGTTCTAGTTTCAGAATGCCATTCGAAACAGGGCATCATAAATCAGCCGATGATCTTCTGAATGGAAGGGCACTGGGGAAACCTAGACCCGACAGATGTTGAACAGGTTGATAATTTCGAGGAGGGAAATACATTTTTCAGAGGCAAGGGTTTAGAAGTGAGAATCTAACAATTAATTTATACTGGCCTACGGGCGAAATATTAAGTGAAACATAAGCTCATTAATATTTTTGGGAAAAAATCCACAAGTTTCACATAACATTTCATCTTTAAATCTTTTATATCACCAAAATTAAGAGTATCCAGAGGGTGGGTGGGGGTAACACAAGACCTAGCGATGTCAATGCCAGCTGATAATTTAGTTTCCTGATATCTATCATATGTGAAATTGTTAAGTGAGTGAGTGAGTGAAATGGATTTTTACATTGCAGGGGGCAATATTTCAGCCGTAGCACAATGTGATGTGCAAGAGGCACATCAGGAAAAGGGACAACACAGGATCAATAGTAAGAAAGAGAAATCAAAGGATCCCCATTTTTGGCGCCTTGTACAACAAGCATTTGGTTATTGAGGCTCTATTCTACCTAAGTGACACCACGTCACTCCCGGGAAGCCCCACAGGGCTTACAGATGGATGGACAACGGATGATGGAAGGCAGACCAACTAGATTGGAATACTTCCATTGGTCCCCAACCAGATGAGTTAAAAAGCTTTCAGCAAATGTACAAGGGACAGCCCTTTCAGTGTTAACATGTCTTTTACTAATCCTTCAGCAACATCAACAGAATAATCATATTCCAGACACAGATGAATCTCAAGTCAACACAAACATTAAGCCTGAAACCAACTGTCATCGTGCTATGGCTGAAATATTGCCCACAGCAAAGTTCAACAACATTTCTCTCACAATCAGCTGCTTACATCCACACTGGTAAGACAAAGAATTGATAACAAGAATACAGAATACAGGAGAGTGAGTGAGTGATTTGTGTTTTACATGGTTTTCGACAATTTAGCAGCTACATCACCACGGTGGGCTCCGATCTCCAGGCTGATAGGGAGTTGCCTGGGCAGGAAGGAATTTGAACCACAACTATCAAGGCTGGCAGATTGCTGGTCCGATGAGCTAACCACTGCCCTATCCGGCTTCTTACAATACGGGAGAAATCCAACATAAAGGCTTGCGAAAGCAGAGTGAATGAAATTCTGGTTAACATTAGTGTGAGCAGTATTTCAGTTATAACCTAAAATTTAAAATCAGAAAAGAAAACTTTGCTAACCTAGTAAAGTTCTCTCTGTTTTTACGGACGCTCTCCTGTCCGGGTTTTTCCGGCTCCTTGATTTCTCGGTTCCGTTTTTCTTTGTTTTTCTTTCTTTGCACTGTGTTCAGGATAGTAACTGCACTGTGCTTTGGCAGAAGCTGTAAATATAAAAGTTTCAGATTTCAGGAAAGAAAGGTGAATGTGTGAGTGTACGAGTTACATTACAGGAGGAATTTAATGTTACAGTAACATCATATGAGTGAGTGAGTGATTTGGGGTTTTATGTGGTTTTCGGCAATCTTTCAGCCACTTCAACACGGACTCATCAACATCACGTCGGTGTCTAGGCTCCTGTCTCTCAGAGCTGAACGAAAGGTGCCCCGGGTGGGACTCGAACCGTAATCGTCAAGGCTGACAGAATGCTGGACCGATGCGCAAACCACTGCGCGATCCCGCGCCCCTATAACATCATGTGAAAGACACATAAAGATAGGTCAGAAATGTAAGAAAGTGAAAGAAAGATTTAACCACTTTAGTTGCCTATAGCACTGTGGTAACGGAACACTTGCTCAGGGCAGGTGAAAATCATTGTGGGCCAGTAGTTGTTTCATCTTGGTTTCCCAATCAGGCAAGTTGATTTGCCATAAAGAGTTTGCCATCTTAAAGTTATTGTCTCCAAAGTACAGTATTCATATACATTGTGGGTTAAATGTCAGCTGGATGTGATGGCAAGTGAATTTTATTCATTTTATTTAATCTTGATTTGTGACCCTCAAAAGGCACATCTACACCATGAGCCTAACTCATGTACAAAGTTTCGTGAAAACGTGCCCAAGAGTTTCCGAGTTTTGGTGTAGAAACCATTCTCTGGACGCCGACGCAGGGCACAAAAACAATATGTCTCCCGTCCTACGGGGAAGACATAAAGATAGACTTACTGGGCTGCCAATAAATCACTGCACCATCATGGACCCCAGTCAGACAGTAACTATGATGCCCCTAGCCAGTCAGCTCCCCCCCCCCCCCCACCCACAACATGGAGTTACTTCCCCTTACCAACCTTCTGCCTCCCCAAGCCTTCTATTGAATCACTTGGAGGTTCAAAAACAATATGAAGCTTTTTCCCATGAAATATGTTCAGTACTGTCATTACAATTTAGACAACTCCCCCCAAAACTGCTGAGACCAATTTGAGTGAGTGAGTGATTTGGAGTTTTACATTGTTTTCGGCAATCTTTCAGCCACACCCCCAAGGACTCACCGACATCACGTCGGTGTCGACGTGCCTGTTTCTCCGGGGATGAAAGAGAGGTGCCTAGGCCAGACTCAAACCACAATCGCGAGAGCTGACAGATTGCTAGACCGACGTCTAACCACTGTGCCCCTGAGACCAATTCGAGAACTGATGACACATACCTTGTAGCTTAGCATACACTGTTCTTCACAGATAGCAGTAATAACCTGGTTCACCTCCTCAGACATTTCTCGCAGGAACCAGTGAGCATACTGGACGCTGGTCGTGCCAATAGAATGACGCTGAAGACAAAGGCAATATCTTAGTGTGAGGTGTAACTAATTTCTTTAGATAATAATAAAAGGCAGTACAGGCAATAACCTCTAGGGTGGAGACAGCCACTTCTGTGAGCCTACTGTAGATCATGATGATAACTTCAGGCGATAATTTAGTGTCATTCTCAAGAAAAGAGTGAGTGAGTGAAAAGGATTTTTACATTGCAAGGGGCAATATTTCAGCCATAGTGCAATGTGATGTGCCAGAGGCACATCAAGAAAAGGGACAACACGAGGATCGATAGTAAGAAAGAGAAAGCAAAAGATCCTCATTTTAGACGACTCTTACGGCAAGCATGAGGATGATGTGGTCCTATTCTTTCTGGTGTTAGAGCGAGAACAAGACAGTCTCCTGTGACATGGCTTCTAGCATTATTCCAGCTGCATTGGGACAAAATATGGTCTATTAGTATTAACCTTAGGCTGAACAAAGTATAGACAACGACTGAAACGTCCGGGGATGGGATTCAAACCCACAAATGCCAAGCCTGGCCTAATTACTGGTTTGGCACCCTAACCACTCAGTTGTACTATCACGTGCCCACCAGAGGAATAGTTTTATAAGAATTGAGTATCAGTTGTTCGGCTCACCTCCTCGGGACACAACGGATGAGTAGCATTCATGAAGTGTCCACAAATCATTGGGAAGATGATGCTGAAGCGATGCTGAGCCGGGAACTCCATACACTGCTTGAACTGATGCTCGAAAAGGTTTGTGTAGAAACTTGAACAAAGATTTCACAAGAAATGCTGTTAGCATGAATGGATTATCCACTTGCACAACAAAGAAATGCTTAATTTACATTCTAATTCAAAACATTTCAAGTGAAACCTTCAGCTAAAGCAGAAAGTCATAATACTCACATACGAAGAGTGAGTGATTTGAGATATAAACATTTTTGCAATTTTTCAGCCCTTCACCACAGCGCCATCACGTACATCAGTGTTCAATATTTGGTCTGAGAGAGAGGTACCCGAGCAGGATGCAAACCCACAACCCCCAAGTATGGAGGACTACTCTTGCACGCCAGCCTGTGCTATTTCCATGCTTCATTAAAGCCTAGCTTATGTCGACTGTGACGCGATGGAACTGACGGCGTCTAGCTAGAACTGGCAGCTTATGTCGACTATGACTGGATATGTCGGCGATCATACAGAAGTGTCCAGATACAGTTGCTAGTGGTCGTAAGAGTGCTTATGTCGCTTGCGTCCAACAGGATACAGCCGGCATCTGGACATAGAAGTAGAACAGGATACAGCCGGCATCTGGACACAGTAGAACATGTGTGAATCTCAGGATACGGTGGCAACTAGTTCCCGGCAGTCGTAAGCCAGTTGCAAGAGTGCTTATGTCGCCCACGCACAAGCCGATCGGACGCCGCTCAGTAAGTTGCTGCCAGTTCCTGCTAGACACAAGGTCGACATAAGCTAGTTTTTACAGTCATAGAAGTCAAAGCAATAGATCCAGTTTTATGTTAACTATTTGTCCACTGCTTCCCTCTCATTTTCTAAGGAACTGTGACAGTGGCAATAGAGTTGAGTTGAAATGATGTTTTGTGTTGCAAGAGCAATATTTCAGCCATAACGCAACGTGATGTGCAAGGTGCACATCGAGCAAAAAGACAGTTCATAAAAGGGATCAATAGAAAGGAAAGTGAAAACAAAAGATCCCCATTTTAGTCACCTTGTACGACAAGCATCGAGTTACTGAGGCCCTATTCTATCTACATGACACCACATCACTCCCCAAAGCCCCACAGGGTCGTGGCAATAGACCTTTTGGGGTTTGCACACAAAGCAGAAGTCAATATCCAAATACAAATTCTATTGCACATCTCAGCCATGTCAAGAACTCACCAGTATATGGAAAGGTCTCCTGTCTCATTGAGAAGTTCATCCAGAGCATCCACCATCTTGGTATGGAAGACAATGGTGTTCACGTGTCTGGCCAGATCTCTGTGGTCCCTAAGGATCAGCCCTGCCTTGCTCATACTGGAGTAGGACTGAAGCATGGACAAAACAGTGCAGTGAGTTGATTCAATTATTGCTTATCTTCAATATAAAATCAATAAAACAACATCTTGTAAAGGATGTAGTGAGTGAGTGAGACTGATTTGGGGTTTTACATGATGTTCTGCAATCTTTCAGCCACATCACCATGATCTCACAACATCACACGGGTGTGGGGGCTCCTGTCTCGCCGGGCTGAAAAAGAGATACCGGATGGGACTGGAACCAGAACCGCCAAGGCTGGCAGATTGCTGGGCCGACACGCTAACCACTGTACCATCCCGTGCCCACAGGATGGAATAAAATTTCTCAAAGATACCAAATCATCTCAGTTAGAATATCAGCAGGTTACACCAACCGCACGTTTAACAGTTGAGTTGAGTTGAAATGATGTTTTACGTTGCAAGTGCAATATTTCAGCCATAACGCAATGTGATGTGCAAGCTGCACATCGAGCGAAAAGACAGTTCATGAAAGGGATCGATAGAAAGGAAAGTGAAAGCAAAAGATCCCTATGTTAGTCGCCTTGTACGACAAGCATTGGATTACTGAGGCCTATTCTAATCGACGTGACACCACGTCACTCCCCGGAAGCCCCACAGGGTATGTTTAACAGACTATTCTACGAAGAATATGAAGTTTTATATGCACAGTTGTACTTGATAACACCACAACAAAGATACCACAGGAACATCCATCAAAAGACAGAGCAAGTTTACCTGTAATCTGAACCAATCCAATCGCAGTCCACGGAAATCAAAGAATTCATTTTCCTCAACTGAAAAGTGATATATCAAGTGTCAATTCATTGTTGATGTCTGCAATGAGCACAAGTAACTCTCTACAACAATGCTAAAACTTAGTAGTGGTAACTTATTTGGTTTATCTCTTTGCATATCAGGCGTGAAAGTACAAACCCCTTCCAATCCTGAGTTGAGTCGGAAAGTCGCTGAGGAATTTGGCCCTTGTTGTCCGACTATTAGAGCACCTCGATCTATGATCAGATCTATGTCAGACTACATTTCACTGATGTAATTTTTGCACTCATTATGAATAAAAAAAAAACCCAGTACAAACACTGCATACATACCTTGCTTTACAGTGAGTGCTGACACTGTATTGTAAAACGAGGACAAGATAACAGACTCATCTTCCGGACACATGGCAAGATTCTGAAATAAAATCAACACTTTCTAGCAAAGCAAATAAAAGCACAAAGACAGCTGAAGAGTGCAAATCAAATCTCAAAACAGTGCAATGTGAAACAACATTTCACTCATTCACTCAGCAGACCATTTTGCTTAAAGAAGGCACAAGCTAGGCAGTGTCATGTAGTCATAGCAATCTTTGGCCTTTAATCTTGTTGGTTTTCAATCCCTTATGTTCAGACAAGACCTTGTGTCTCATTTGATGAACAAGAAAACTGTGTCAAATGACACGCATGCCCCGCTGGATATTGTGCATGCTTCAGGTGCTGGTTGAAGCTATTTATTTTCTTTTCTAAACACAATCAACTGGTCTGAAATGAAGCCAATCTAAACCCAACTAGATTAATAAATCATGAGGAGAATAGAATTCATTGAGTAAACACATGTGTGACAGAAATTACTGTCCCTTACACCACATATAGTGGAAATATTCCATTTCTCAGCCATGACACAAAATTATGTCCAAGAAACAAGTCTTGACACTGCATCGGGAGAACTGGACAGTAAAAACGAAAATATTTCCTTGCGTGGGAAGATGTGGTAGTACATGTATATCAACCATAATATCATGGCGGTAACAAAGGCACCAGTCTCAGGGCAAAAGAAAGTGGCCCAGGTGGGAGTGGAGCCCGGCACTTTCAGGTTGCAAGTGTAGTGTGCTTACCACTGTGCAAAACCCACACCCTCAGTAAACGGGTCAACATTGAGTTTACAGTGAAAAATGACAACATAAAATCCTCACATCTCAGTCACCTTTTACAACAAACACGAATATTGAAGGAAAACTCAATGTTCAAATCAAAGTGAAAATTTGCTGTTTCGTGCTTTCTCAAAAGTCTTATTATACCAATTGCTGAAGGCATCTGTAAAATTGGTAAAATTAAAAAAAATAAATAAATAATACAGAATGCATACCTGAAGACCACTTACTAAGAACATGTGTAAACTCAATCAATTCTGTTCAGCGGTTGTGAAACTATTGCAGTTTTGTGTCAGTGCACATGGACAAATCATAACAAAGTTCAAACATCTACAAGATTGGTAAAATAAAATAAAATCTCCAAAAAATACAGGAGCGCGCACCTTAAGATCCCCTCCTAATCACACATGTAAACTCAATGAATTCTATTTAGTGGTTTGTGAAAGAAGTGGATAGTCCATACTACCCAATGCTGTTTTGTGTCTTTGCGCATCGACAATTTTAACTAAGTACAAACGTGTGTAAAATTGGTAAAATGTAAAAAAAATCCACAACCAAGTACAGGATGCACATCTTAAGACCCCCTACTGAGCACATATGTAAAGTCAATGAATTCTGTTTAGCGGTTTGAGAGAAGAAATGGATAGACTATACCACCTATTGCAGTTTTGTGATTTTTGACAATTTTAACTAAGTACAAACCCCTGTAAAATTGGTAAAATTGAAAAAATTCCACAACAAAGTACAAAATGCACATCTTAGGACCCCCTACTAAGCACATGTGTAAAGTCAATGAATTCTCTACAGCGGTTTGAGAGGAAAGTGGATACACCATACCACCTATTGCACCTTTTTAACTAAGTTCAAACACCTGTAAAATTGGTAAAATAATAAAAAATTTCCACAACAACGTACAGGATGCACATCTTTAGACCCCCTACTAGGCAGATGTGTAACGGCAATGAATTCTCTATAGCGGTTTGAGAGAAGAAGTGGATAGACCATACCACCTATTGCAGCTTTGTGTCAGTGCGCATGGACACATTTTTACTAAGTTCAAACACCTGTAAAATTGGTAAAATTAAAACAAAATCCACCACAAAGTACAGGATGCACATCTTTAGACCCCCTACTAAGCACATGTGTAAAGTGAATGAATTCTCTTCAGCGGTTTGAGAGAAGAAGTGGATAGACCATATTATCATTGCAACGGACGGATGGATGTACGTAGGGACATCAGGGTAATCCAATATGCCCCTTGCGATATACTATGGCGGGGGCATAAAAATAGTGTTCCGTGTATAGGAGAGGAATCTTACAATTGAGAAATTGGTTCTGTCTATCTCTTGTTGAAAGTCTGGGTCTACAACAATCAGATGAACTCGTTGCTGAATTCCTACTTCTATCTTATATATTCAGACATGAGGTGGTCCGCTGCGCATCACAGTACTGTAATCTAAGGATGCTGCAGGGAAAAGAAATTCTGTATCTTCGTCTTCTGTCTTGGACTGGACAAGTTCGTCCCGTGCATTATCTCGACCAAGGATCCATTTTCCTCCCATTATTCAACAGGTTTTCCTCTGCCTGCTAGTTTTGTGACGAATGTGTATTCGCCGAATTGAGAGTTAAGATGATGTACTAGCTACGTCGCACGGTCAGTACTTCAGCCATAACGCAACATGATAGAGGGAACGATATCGATTGAAATAAAATTGAAGGCAAAAGATTCCCCATTTTAGTTGACCTCAACGACGAGCATTGAATTACTTGAGCCCTGTTCGTCTTATTGACACCACGTGACTCACCGGATCGTATGGTCATAAGCAACACATATTCATTGATCCCATTCTGAGGCTTCTTACTGTAAAAGTAGAGTATAAACTAATACTCTTGGAAACACAGGAGGGGACGTACGCAGTCGTGCGGACGAATCCCCCCTCCCTCCGAAAGGGGATCAAAATTGTATTCGGACATAAGTGTTTTCTGTTGTTTTTGTTAAGTTAAAACAATGCTGCAATAGTGTCTTAAAAGCTCCGTCGAACCGTTTGTCTATCTTTTGATCTCCCGCCACAACGAAGTGAATATTGTTTATTGCTGTAAAGGGGCCACCGGCCCATGATACATTTGCATACAAAACAAAGTACAACAGTAACGGAGCGTCACTAGTTATTAGTATTGACCAGGAACTTGCTCCTTTTCTCTTACTTTCAATCATAAGTGGATGACTTGAGCAGCAAAATCTGATTAAGGTATTTCTTCAACGAAGTTGGCGAGGGATATTGAAACGGGATTCGTCCGTCCGTCTGTCCGAAATCGTTTCTGAACCCGAGTTCGAAAACTATGAGAGGTTTATTTACAAAACTTGGTATATACATCCTTCACATACTATAGATGTGCCGTTTGCTATTTTGGATTTTACAAAATATTTATTTGTTTCTGTTTCCATGGACTTAGCTTCTGACTGATCGAAATTATTTTTTGGGGCAGACTTAAAACAAGTTGTAGGCTAGTGGCCTTGTTTTTCCTTTTACTACTAGGAAGTATGTCAAATTGTTTAATTTTCAGTTTCTAGGGGGAACAATTTGGACTTAGACCATATTTTTCATAGTATGCTTTGTTATTGAAACATTACTGTGAAACCAGTCATGATTGTTTATTGAAGCTCTCTGTGTACTTCAAACTAGTAATCTAATTGTGCCTTTCAGTACTCTGAATTTATATTTCTTTTCTTGGATATTGCGAAAATAAGTTTGACTCTGTCTCAAATAGGTAAAAGCTCGTTTTCAGACCCTAATTTCGGAAAGATTCATTTTAAGCAAGTTGTCCCGTCATTGAATCCGTCTAAATGTGTCATCCGAAGTTGTATGTACTTTTACAGTAAATACTGAGATAATGCATTCAAATCATTATCTTTAGACACATGGCGAGGGATATTGCTGACTCTGTCGGTTTGTTTTAGTTCCTGTTCTCATCTTATGAGTACTAACATCATTATTGCATTGTTTAGTGGGCCTGAGTGTATGGAATACGTCCAATGTAACTCCCCCACTCCTCCCAATCACCTCTGAACATCCGTGACAGTCCATTAGATGACTGAATAACATTTAAGACTTAGATTACAGGCTGTGATACATTTGAAAGTACGTTGGTTCATCGTGAACTGACATTAATACAGTATCTCCTCCTTCGCCTCTCTATCTGCGCTTTACTTTTTGCGTATCAATCAACACTGCCAGAACAGAGACAGTGATGTATGTAGTCTCAGATATTACACAGAGTACTAACATTAAATTTGTACAAAGCCATGTAGGCGCTGCAGTCCAGAGCTATGTACATGATGTAGGTATAAAACTTATTTTGAAAAAATGATGTACAGACTTTTTTTGTTGGTGTTATCCAAGTCTTTTATTACTACTCCAACGCGCTTTGTGACCACGCGAATCGACAGTAATTATTAAATACAATGCTCTTTCTTCTGTTTCGTACTTTCAATCAGTCCGTTCTATACTTGGAAATAAGAATACTGCAGACAAAATATGTTCATGTATATGTCTTCTGGCGAAATGCAGCACAGAACAGTTACCAACAACATTAACAGGTAACCAAATCCGTCCAAGTTGATTGTAGTATACTGGTACAAAGATCTTCACAATTCTGATCTTCCCGTGGATAATTATGTCTCCCCCCGAAGGGAGGGGAAACATATTGTTTTTGGCTGCGGCGTTGGCGTCGGCGTCGGCGTCCGAGAATGGTTTCCGGAGCATAACTCTGTAACCGTGCGAAGCATTTTCATGAAAATTGACCCATGCATTGGGTTCATGGTCTAGTTGTGCCTTTTGAGGATCTGCAGTCCCCCACCCCCCCCCCAAAGGTGGGCGGGGCTGGGGGGTAAGTGGCAAATATGAGCGTTTTCG
>JAUELE010244492.1:0-11185 GCA_031471655.1 Diodora aspera | reverse complement strand
CTAAGTTACACGCTACACGATTTTTTTCTGTTGGAACACATGTGATCAAAGTTTGCAAAACTTCCGTTATTATCTCTTGAATGCGCAGGCGCAAACAGAAATGTAAAATGTGGATTCGTTTTCATAACGAAACGGTAAATACGTGGCACTGTGTGTGCTCGACTAAAGTCGAGCATGGTTAGTTTTCGAAGAAAATAGGTGCTCGACAAAAGTCGAGCATGGTCTTAAGAGGGTTAAGGGTCAATAATAATTTCCTCTTTTGCTCTACATTGATTTTGACAAAGCTAGTTTACTTTCCAATAAAAATAGCCTGAAATACCCAATACAGCGGAATCAGTGGGAGTATAAATACCCAATAGACTAAATACCTCTGAATATGGCGAGTAAAAAACCCAATAGCTCAAAAGTATCTGGAGCTCTGAGTTCATTTAGCTTGATCTGATCATAGGATTAAATGTGTGACATCAGATCTACAATTTAGTAAATCTAGGGATATGATGCAAAACTGTCCACAACAGCGAGATCCAAAGAGCACATCCATGATTCAGAGGAAGGTTGAGAACCTTATATTCACATGTTATGTCCGCAGCTAGCTTGTGCAAAGGAAACAGGCTGAATTCCACACTCCACACACAAACTCCAGAAACTATCCACACTCCTTAAGTTCAGATAAGAGGAAGACTATAAATTCACACTCACAATCCAATAAGGTGACATCATATGCACATGTGTACAGTACGTGCAGAGCAGTAGAATCCAGGCTGGTCTGGTTTAACTGCCTCAGATTTGCAGTTTTGCATTTTCTACATCGAACGCATTTGTACATGCTACTGCAATGGCTACTTGTGATCCACACCGCCGCCTGACACACTCTCACCAATCTAAAACAGGGCGTGAAACTGCTTCCCATATCCAAATTTGAACTAGGATTGTTTTAAAATTTACGATACAATTAAGTCCCTGTGGGTGCGTAATTATTTAATTGTTGAATTTAAATAGCTTAGCAATGTATTAGGCTCAGCTATTTCAGTAAGCTCAGCTATTTCAGTAAGATTTTAAAATACTCACCAAAACAGAATTCTAATACAGTGCATGACTGCATGTGGCTGAATACCACAATCTTGAGCATATGTCAACATCAATGCCCATTGTGAGCATATGTCAACATCAATGCCCATTGTGAACCCTGTTCTATTTAGGCTATATTACAGAACTGTCCATTTTAGCCTACTTAGTTTGACAGCCTTGCAAACGATCACACATGTAAACAAAAGTACGAAATACGCTACAAATCCAAAAAATACGAAATCATTATTAAAACAATGTAATAAAGCTAATTAATTATGACCGCAGATGATCACACTTGTTTTCGTTTTGCTGGCACTTGCCTACACAGGATTCCACCTTAGGGTAGATGGGGTAAAAATCGTGACAGGTTAGTTTGTTTTCCACTTATCTTGTGCAAACAAAAACAATTCAGTTAAAATGATAAAGTAAAATATAACAACTCGAATTACAATCCAGAAACGTTTCATGTAGGGAGCTCCAAGTAGACCCCTAGCTTCCAGTTCCAGAAAACGTAGTGCTCAACAAGCACCATTTCTAAATTCTAGTTTGGTATCATAATAGATTTTTAGCGCATTTTGCCTTGCCATTGCCATCATCTGCAGATTTAAAATCGTAGTTAAAATTCGCTCACATATATTTGCTACTCACTTGTCAGTCAGCAATATTTAAACGACCAGTGTACGCGCTAACTTGACGCAAGCAACTGTCAAATATCTAACGCAATGTGCACTTGTCAACATTTCGTCAGCTGTTAGAGCGTATTAATTCGAGGTCGGGGTCATTTTAGTGAAGCAAAGATTGTATCGTTTGATCACAGCAAAAAACGCGGAATTACCAACTACTTAATTAATTCTATATATCTCACTTATAATAGAATATAACATTTTCGTCAAACGACGCCATATATCGCACATATGCTTTGAGACCTAGTTTTTGTGTGCACGCTTACAACCGAATTACCGTTAAGTAGGTGGCAGTTTGGTTCATCACGTGATATCTATTTTTAGCACAAGTCGAGATTGGCGTGTCAGGTGATGCCAAATTGGACTCGCGGTTCTTCAACAAGTTTCTTCAGGAAATGAAATTATTTTAAACTCTTATTTTGCCTTGAAACATGTTTGATTTAAATTAATAATTCTATTGGCACAACTTTAACGCCAAACGGAATCAGGTTTGTGAGAACACACAGGCCAATTACTGCATATATCCTAATATCTTTCGAGGCCTATCTATAAGTAGGCATACACTTTCACAATGTATAATTTAGCCTACAGTTTATGTTGGGCCTATTTATTTTACACAGATAGCACCAGACTTATTTTAGCGTTTGGGGAGCACGTATCCAACTTTAATGGACATGTAGTTGTAGATGCATGGAGTTGGATGACTGGCTTGTTAATTCCTTAATTTAAAAATTTATGAAGTTCGTGTTTTCCAGTGTGTTCACAAACATTATATTTTAAATAGTCCTACACCTGCAAATTCTGCATCTTTATTCACGAAACTGCTGAAGAATCCGCGTCAGCGCTCCAGATAATTATTAATAACATAAGTCCTGGGCATTGCATGACTAATAAAATGGAAGATTATTGGGTACATGTAGGCCTATACATAATTTCTAAGATCAGTTGGGTAATCCCGCTTCTAAAAATATAAACTTGTTGTCTGCAAATGAGAACAAAATGTCTGGACTACTTGAAATATTTGTTAATGCATTTGAAGAAAGTAGGCCTAATTCTAAAGCTAGGTGAGTGATTTTGTTAGCAGACTGGTTACAGATTTATTTTTCCGAATCCAGGTCGCAGCATATTATAAGCGCAGTGGGTGGAGTTGATCTAAATAGATCTACTCATTAATTCCTAGTCTGTCATCCTGACCCGGAAGTTTTATTAGAACAGAGACAAGCACACAGTCTAGATATTTTGCCAGTCTAGATAGCCGCCGCTTCTGAAGTTAGCAGTCTCTCTGGGATCTTATATGTATTTTATTACAAATGAATATTGTTTTAATTTTTTTTTTTTCAAATAAAAATTTCGAGACTATATATTTTAGTCTAATTAATTCCACACAGAATCGTTAAAAGATCGCAATAATGTAATGTTCGCATTTGGGGTTTATTTGTGAGTTTTTGAAGCAGAGAGCTTGAAATCAGTTGAGTAATGCATTAACAAAAATAGGCTATTTTACGCAAATACTTAGCTTACCCGCAGCACCGAATTCCACACAATATATTCACCACTGTTCATGCACTGTGCTAAGTATTCAGTTCGGATTTCATCCACAATGGTTCGTAGATCTACGTTATAAACTATAACTAAATTAAGTGTAATTCACGATCTCACGTACTGCATTTCATAGAGTCCGTGCCGGTTTGCACGAGGATAAGAAATGTGTCAATCATACAGACCAGTGTTGACGCTCGCACAACTATATATATATACATGTATCACGATGTATCACGGACGTCTCAGACAGACAGGCAAACAGCGCGAACTTTGTATGCACGCGCGCTGCTTTTTGTGTCACACAGGGGTTTGTGTCGTAAAATTAATAAACAAAATCCGAGTTCGAAATATGGGGCCCGAAATATGCATGTATCCACATTTATGAAACGATTTTTGTTTATACATGCATAATTATTTCGAATGTGCATTTTTCCTTTGCGATACAAGTCCCTGTGTTGCAGGCCTACTTCGGGCGAATTCTTTTAAATTTGTGTTGTACTCTAGCCGCCTTGTACAGCTGTGTTCATTGTCTTCAAACTAGACTTTTGTCAAGACCCTGAGGCATAGAAACTCTACCATAGCACTGAACATTTCACTCTACCATAGCCATCTCTGTAGTGTAGGAAAGGCAATATAGTCCCAGGAAGAATTCTTTGACTCCGATATTACATAAATTTAGGAAAATTTAAACAGCCTTATATATAGGGTCTTGACAAAAGTCTATCTTCAAACGTGTGTTCCAATTTTAGGTCATGATCATGATCACGTACGTTCTGCCAGGGCCACTTTAAAGTGGGACACGTGGTCAAACTCGGTGTTTTCTTTTCAAACTACAACTTATGGAACGATAAATATAATTATGTAGGCTATACATTCCACGAATAATACATAAACGATATACAGCATGTGTGTCGGGTTTACAGCCGCTTGAATAGCCTCATTTATTTTGTGGCCCCCATGCCATTCAACAGAAAAAATGCATTCCGAATATGTGTATACGTCAACTTTCGAGAAAGGTACGTAAATAAACTACAGCTTAACATGAATACTAATTCAGGTGTTGATTCAGATAGAAATATCTTAGCAATTATAACCAGGAAATATACAATATTCACACAGAAAGATCATTAACTGCGCTGCACGTTTGAAACATTGTCAGCATGCATACTGTCGTTTTATTACGACGAATCAAAAATTATGTTCAGAAGGAGAATCATTATTGCAATAAGAAAAAAGTAAGCGTCAAAAGCTTTTAACTAAATTATAAATAGAAGGATGCTCACCTGGAAGAGTGGAATTGGTTGTTTATAAGACTCATTGGTCAACTGATTTCACACTCTTCCTACCTGGTATTTATACACAATTTGGCTAACCCTGTTGCGTCACATGAACATTTGCTGACAGCGACGCTGGACCTAGAAATGAGGAAATTTCCAAAGATCCCATGGTGGCTACATTAACTGTGCTTTTACTATCATCTGGATAACATTAATGACGGTTTCGTTGAACTATATGTGTGGTCACTGCATACTTTCCCAAACATTATTCTATTATTGTCGCATTTGCAGTGGTCAAGTGAATTTACCTGAAGCATGGATATTAACAGCCCGTCTCCAAAGAGCGTATAGCTATTGAACCGCGGTACCATTTCTTTAGTTAAAACGTGGCAAGTTTATACGTGTAGTACTATATTTACAATACTTGATATTTAACACACTCTAACTTTTAACAACAAGATTGTAAAAAAGCAAGGACACTTTATAATAATACAACTAAAATTGTTATCAGTTTATAATAACCGTTAATACTTTACTTTAATGTATCTCGTACATCTTTCTAAGGTTTCACCATAGGTATTGTCTCAACCTACGCGTATTTGCAAATAGACTCATACTCATTTAGACCGACAAAACTTCTCAATATACTGCAGAATTAGACAACCAGATTGAGAAATACAGTTAATGATAATGTAGTAACCGTATAGCGTATTTGTGTTGTGACTTCTAGAATTCTATTATGAATATCGTCTAACTGTGAACTAATGCTAATAAAAAGTAAAATAGATTGAATTGCGAGCACTGCTACACGAAAGTTAATGATAATGTAATAACCGTAGCGCATTTATGTTGTGACTTCTACAATCGTCTAAATGAATATCGTCTAAATGTGAACTTATTCCCAAACAAACTTATGGGCTTATAAAACAGAAATATTCCCACTTATCTGTCATGTAGACAAACTAAATATCATATAGTCTACACATAACTGTGTATTTTTGGACAGACTGTGACGCTTATACAATTGGTCAAACATATGAAACACACACACACATATATATACATAAACTATATTTAACGCGTTCTCAATTCACGTGTATTATAACTCAGATACTGATATCGTCAGGTACACACGCTGTACCTGTGCTTATGCAAACGCCTACCATGTTAATGTATACTGACGTCCAATAGAAAGTATACCAAGGTTTTTGAGAGACTACTGAATAAACTCACAAATGCGTTGGATTTCCAAGAGATATCCCTTCAAGACTTGGAAGGTTTATCAATGAGATGATGTCAATCAAATTACACTCACCGAAATCCAAGCATCATTCTGATCAACTATGGCATAAAGACGTTAGGGAAAATATTGAAATCATTTGGTATACTTTCTTTTGGACGTCAGTATATATTTAAGGTAGTGTTGTTTCAGCCCGATGCGAACCAATGAACCAAACTTCACGAAAGCTGGAAAAAAATGGAAATGTACAGTGACACAAAGACATGAGTTGCATGGCAGCCTAATCGTTGTAATCAGTTTTGTCTGTATCCTTTCTTTTGGGTGTCAATATACAATGAATTACTTCGTCGAATAACTCTTTTATATATGCATTTAGTAGCCTCAATCGATCAATAACCTAAACAAATTTGGTTAATCTCTCAATCAGTCATAATTATTATAAACAATTGAGACAATAAACATTATCATGTAACAGTGGACTAGGAACGTATTAATTTTGATACTTTGGGGGGGGGGAGGGTATACGTACGTCCTCCCATGCCTTAATTTGAATGTGTGGGGACACGTGCCCCCACGGTCCCGCAAGTTCATACGCTACACGCAGACATTTGATCTACATCAACGCTGATCTATTAAACGTATCAACATTTTGTAAGAACATGTTGCAAAATCTTAAGAAAATGTCCTCTACCTGCTGACGCGGATCGAACAACAACGAAGCTAGCTGCAATGTCTTACATCTATAGGTCACGACGTTGGGTTAACTTGACTGATGTTTTGCTTTGCGTTTTTTTGCTTTATGCCCAGCCACACAGGCCTAATACAACACTGACGTTTTCAAAATATGGAAAAGCGGTCATTTATCGAAAATATCAATTTTGTATGTTTCCTTTATAGATCGTTGAAAAATTCGTTAGATGTTTGTATTTTTGTCTAAATTCACGTGGGCACATGTACCCTCACGCTTTTGATCTTTTGGGGGCACGTGTTCCAACAGCACCCACGGTTCCTACGCTACTGCAGTACAACATTTATATAATACCCGTGTGCTCATCTGCTTACAGAGCCCATCGAAGAGCAAATGAACTCACCGTCTTAGCAATTTGCATGTTCAAACCTTTTTCCATGTAGTGTTTTTATTATGTGATCTAATGTCGAAGATCGACAGTCACAGCGTAGATTCTAATATTTCCTTGTGGGGATCATAATTATGTTGTATATGATGTCAATGATAAACGCTAATCCAGATCATGCACTAACGATGCCAGCAGGTAGCCAGGTGCCGTGGTGGTCATCTTCAAACTGATATATATCAATGACCCTATATTTAATTTACGTGTACTATAAGTGCATGTTTGCATGGTCCTGATGATAAAGGTTCTCCTGGTCCTGGTGATTGATCTTTTCAGTGATCTCAAACCCTTTGTAATGGTTGATCCAGAGCATGCACAAACGGTGCCAGCAGGTTATCAGGGCCGGTTTGATCACCCTTCCTACTGATAATTATTAAAGAGGCTCTGGCTAATTCATGTATACCATAAGTGCCATTTTGCATGGTCCTGGTGATCAAGGTTGTCTGATATACGCTCTTCAGTGACCCTTTATTGTTTCCGTTGGTATATATACTGCCAGCCAAAGAAACGATGCCAAATGATTTCAGTTATTTTCCTTTACGTCTTTCTGTCATAGCTGATCAAAAGGATGCTACGATTTCAACGAGTGTAATTAAATTGACATCATATCGTTGATAAAACTTACTAATCTTGAAGGGATATCTCTTGCATATGCAACGCAGTGGTGCATTTATTCAGTAGTCTCTCAAAATCTTAGCATCTGCCCGGCAGTGTATTCCAGTTAAAATAGCGACCAACAGTTTGAATTCTTACGCATGTTGCAGCACGCCGTGTGCGACTTTCCTAACAGCTGTAAACCACATCGCCGCAAAAGAAACAGTGGAAAACACACATATTTTCAATCACCGCGTTTTCGCAAACAACAACAGTAGAGACTCTACACCTAGGTGACTTGGTGCTCCAAGTCAAAAATATAAACAATCACGCATTAAGATTAACCGGGATTTAGTAACACCCGGCCTTCTCTCTATGTACACGATTAGTAGCGTGTTAATACAGATTGTTACAGTTCAATAAAGAAGACCATGACGTGAAGGATGTTTCACTTGTAACTGGAAAGACCTTGACACGATTAGTTGTATGCGTTAACTTTGTTATGATGTTTGTGTCACCGCAACTCATGGACTACATGGAGCAAAAAGCCGAGATAAATCTTCTCTCGAAGCTCGTTTCCAGTTAATTTAATTTCACAAATAACTGGTTTGTGTTGTAAACAGCTATAAATAGCGACTGGCGTGGGATAGCTAAGGGGTAGCGAAATAACTCATCAAGACGTGACCGGGTTTCAGTCCCGGATCAAGGTTATAGGTGGGCTGCTGACACGCATGCAGCTGGCACAGGGAAATAACATTGAGCTGAAGTATACCAACGTCCAAAAGAAAGTTTACCAAGATTTTGAGAGACTAGCTACTGAATAAATTCACAAATGCGTTGGATACAAGAGATATCCCTTCAAGACTTGGAAGCTAGGTTTATCAATGAGATTATGTCAATCAAATTGCACTCACCGAAATCCAAGCATCCTTTTGATCAACTATGGCATAAAGGCGTAAGGTAAAATAATTGAAATCATTTGGTATACTTTCTTTTGGACGTCAGTATATTTAGCCATTACAACAATAATCGTGTATTCTTGCCAGTGCCCGATATCCAGTTTTATCACTGCTGAACACATGTCTATATTGTTTCTGACGTCTTTAACTGAAATCCAGTGCGCATGTCTGTGAATCGATTGGTTACATAAAATGTTTGAAGCTCATAGCGTGCCATGATTCCATTATCTTCACCAGAACAAACCATGGATGGTAGACATTTTGACATTATTCATTATCCAATTAAACGACGCCGAGAGGGAGAGAGTTCTTCTAGCTTCATATCTATTGCAAGAGCGCTCAGATCTCATCCTTTCTTTGACTGATCATGGCATGCTTTACATTTTGGGATTAATGTCTCCCAGTCTTCTTTCCCAGATGTAAAACAAACTACTGTACATGTTAAACCTACGGGCGCTTCTTCAGGGGACTTTAAAGATTGCGAGCATTCTGATCTCGGCATCAGTTGAAATATATTGTGTTAAAAAGCGAGTTTGATATCACTGAATAATACTTTAAATTTGTCCCGAATACAAGACATGACTTCAAGTCTGTGAACATAATTATGATGCATCATCTTCATCTGCATCTTACGAATTTAATGGTCAAACACAAGGCAATATCCAATGTCAAAAGGGTTTGCAATATTAGAACTTTAATATATCTCTTACATTTGCTATAAAACCGTGGAGTTTCAGAGAAATGGTCTGCAGGGTAAGATGACCCAAGCAACATCATTCTTGTCATACGAGGATGCGTTGTTTATACCTTCTTTCAGTCCCAAACTATCGATTTTATTAGTTGTTTACATTACCATCATTGCCTCAAAACAGAAGTGAATAACCTAAGAGAGAACAGACATAATGATGATGACGACGATGATGAAGATAATGATAACGACGACCACGACGACGATGATGATGATAACGACGATGATGATGCCGATAACGACGAAAACAGTGATGCCGACGAAGATGATCATGATCATGGTGATTATGATGACGACGATGATGAAGATAATGATAACGACGACGATGATGATGATGATGATGATGATACAGAGGAGCACAAATTTCCTTTTCACCACTATTTGGACCTGGAAATCCCGCTCACAAACGGCGTGGTTGTTGTCTGTAGTATCATCTATTTTTTAAATTTATTTCAATAATTTAATATCACATGTATTTATCAAACTTTATCCAAATTGTATCATAAGCTATTCGTATTCCATCAGTTCCCTTTAAAATCAGAGTTCAATCTTCCTTAACAAGATATCCGCTAAATCTGGAGTCAGCACTGAGTTATCAGCATGGTGTTCTTCATCAGCGTCATCTTCTTGGATCCCATAGAAGCGCTATACGGATCAAATAAAAAGAGTCTATATAAACTGAACTGTGAGAGTTTAGCTTTTTAACCATCAAACAGAAACTGAGCAAGATAACCAGTAATGTTGATTGCAGCCAAATAATAGTCTTAAGAAGCACGTATATGACAAACTGAAGCGCTGAATTAGCACACACGCATGTCTTGTATAACCTGACGGCTAGGCCATTAAGACGGGATTTCATTATATATGCACCCTGCAACGTTAACTTCCGATGAGGGATCTAGGAAACTAGGATCAGGTTATTCAAAATCGATGCGAGAAATGTCAAACTTGTGTTTTTGTTACTTAAACCAGGCAGGTGGCATGGACATTAAGCTTGCCTTTAATGATGCACAGGAAATATATCTAGTGCGAGAGAAGAACGGGGGCAGTGCAGTGTCTCTTTACCCGGAAGTCGGGTCACTTTGACCCATGAAGTGATATCCCAGATACCTAGGTAGCTGACCGATGGGCAGACAAACAGACAGACAGACAGATAAACAAACAGCAGGCAGACAGCAGAGAAGCACGCAGACAGACGGAAGGAAAGACAGACAGAAGGAAAGACAGACAGCAAACACAAAACCACGTGGACAAGCACAGAGAAGCAGACACAAGAAAAGAGAAGAACAACACAGAGGATGCTGAGCCCAGCGGGATTCAAACCTTCCGTGGGAACTTCGGAACTCGGGAGCAGGTGCTCTATCGCTATCCCGCTGCTCCTGAAATATGTCAGATACAGGTCTTCAACAGACAAACAGATAGACAGACATACGTAATTTGATTACTAGTGTCCAACCGAACACAGTTTTAATTTAAACATGTCCATCATACCGAGGGATCTGGAATTATTGTCTGTTAGGCAAGTAAGTGAAACCATTCACAACGTTCAGGTTTTTATACAGAAGTGTGTTTCGTCATCTTTTGAAGATATTCCAGCATTTCTGATCTCCGACACGATCGAATTTTTGCGGGAGGAAAGACCTCATCACCGGTGGGGAGCTGGATAGGTAGATGCGGTGAAACCTGCGAGCTACGGGTGGCATCAAGGGTGGTGTCATGACGAGACAGGCCACCAGATCATCAGTGTGTGTAATGCAGCTGGCTCCAGCAGGGAGGATGCCGAGCCCAATCTAGCGGGATTCGAACCCCGGAACGGAACATATTGAGAGATAGGGTGCGCTCCTTTCTTTTGTTCTGGGCATGTTCCCAATGGAGTGACAAGAACAGAACGAGAGTAAATCTTCACTTCCGCCAAAATGGGGTCGTCTGTGGGGAAACTGG
>JAUELE010244481.1:0-11186 GCA_031471655.1 Diodora aspera | reverse complement strand
TTACTGAGGCCCTATTCTATCTAAGTGACATCACGTCACTCCCCGGATGCCCCACGGGGTATCATGAACAGAAGTGAATCCAGGGTACCTGACGGAGCATCGCGTAGTCACAAATACTCTGGATGTCAAGGATGTTTGACATGATGGTACAATGAAGAGTGAGTGAGTGAATGTGATTTAACGAAGCAGGGGGTGATATTTCAACCATAAAGCTACGGTTGGTACAAAGGGCACCAAATGTTTGAGTGGATCGAAAGTGACCCAGCCGGGATTCCATTCCTGATCTTGCGGTTGTGAGGCGGCTACCAACTAAGCTACCCGGGCCCGGTACATGAAGAAACAGAAGCATGGGTGGTAGGAAACAAGCATTGCACTGATCACACTTGTAGTGCTAAATCCTCAGTGGAGACCATCTGTGGTGGTTCTAATGTGGCAAAAAGTTTACCCAAGCAGGGTACATGAGTGAAGCATAGACTAACAAGGCAAGACCTTTTGTACAAAACTGCTGATTTGGCAGTCTCTTGATCCAGGCATTAACAGCACAGAGTAACAAATTCAATATTCATCCATAAACATATTAAGTAACTCATGAGAGCCCAAAATTACTTCTATGCAAAAACAAACTAAATACTTTGTGAACTGCCTATGTTTAAATGAGTGATTTGAGGTTTTACATGGTTTTCGGCAATATTTCAGCCACATCACCATGGTCTCACCAATGTCGGTGTCTGGGCTCCTGTCTCTCCAGGCTAAAAGAGAGTTGCCTGGGTGGGACTCGAACCACAATTGCCAAGGCTGACAGAATGCTGGGCCGACAGGCTAACCAGAGCGCCATTCCGTGCCCAACCCATGTTCAAAATTGCACCTTTTTGAGTGCTTAGCACCAAGGATAACAGTTGAAAATCTGTTCTTTATTGATTGAGATTCAGTTATCTTGGTCACCAATGATGCCACGGTCTCCGAGGCCTTAAAAAACTGATGTTACTGCTCTAAATGCTGACTTGATGAAGCATTGACATACCATATTTCCTCTAATAAGTGCCAGGCCAGGTATGGAGCTTTTATTAACATAGCAGGTGGATCGAATGAGCACGAGTTGCGTAGTTAAAAATAATCTCTCCCTGTATAAATGGGCAAGACGTCTCAGCTTTTTCTTGACAGTACAGCTACATACAATTTAATATGGCCATGGGAGATGGCCCAAATCATCCGCACCGGGCCTCTATTAAATGCTGTGTCCTGCATGTAACTGAACAAATGTAAGTGCCTAGGTTCTTATTGTAGAAAATACGGTATATTGCTCAGCTTGCTAATACTTCCATACAGCTTGAATCTATGTTTAAGGTATATCATTTCTGGAAGTCAATTCTTTTTAATTGTTGACAAATAACAAATTGTATGTGAAAGCACTTTTTGTTTTGTCAGTCGTAGTCAATGATGACCACTTCAGTTGTCCTGGGATTATCCTAGATGCTATGTTGAAAGCACAAAAGCAACAGCAAGCTCTATTCAAAGACCTCTAAGATAATTTATCTGCCTGGTGGTATTGAAAGCAAAGTTTCATGTAGAGCACAAAGTCACCCTTTCTCTATACAGAATAATAAAAATAATAATGTGTACTTATAATGCACTAGTATCCATACAGGGCATACTCAAAGTGCCACGTTATTACAGTCACTGGAACAACGTACCAACCACACATTTGTCAACTCCCTGGGGAGTATACAACCCAAGCGCTGGAAGTTTAACTTTGACATTTCCATCACTTCCAACCAGGTACCCAATTTCAGCTGGGTGGTCTGAGCCAATTTACGAGAAAATCGACTTGCCCAAGGTGACACCACTGACATTGTCAGTGTCTCCGACTATCAACACTGAGAGTTGATTGTTTATACTGCAAGGGCAATGCTTCTGCTCTAATGCAGTTTGATGTGGATGCCGCACACCCCGGGAAAAGATAGTATATAAAGTAGATCGATAGAAAGACAAGTAAAAGCAAAATATCACCATTCAGGGTATTTTTTGTTAAGGTTCGCATCGCAGTTTGCTAGTCAATTTCGGCTGATTACTATTCAATTACAGCTGATTACTAATCAATTGCTCATTAAATGATAAATTTGCACCAAATGCTAATGATTTTTGTCCGGAAGGGCAAAACTGCTAACAAAAAATTTCAAAACTAAAAATACCCTGCCATTTTAGTTCGATTACTGGGACCTTATTCTTTCTCTTTTCGACACCATGTCACTCCCCGAAAACCCCACAGGGTGCAAATACGGAGGAGTCAGTGAGTGAGTGATTTGGGGTTTTATGTGGTTTTCGACAATCTTTCAACCACATCATCACGGTCTCACCAACATCACGTTGGTGTCAAAACTCCTGTCTCTCCGGGCTGAAAGAGAAGTGCCCGGGCAGGACTCGAACCACAACCACCAAGGCTGGTAGACTGCTGGGCCGAAGCACTAACCAAAGACAGAGACATTTGGAGGAAACTTGTCAGTGACCTATGCCCCCAGTTTGGGGGAATGAGGCTGCTGATGCTGATAATGATGATGATGATGATGGCGACGATGATGATAACAACTCTGTTGTATATTGGGTCAAATCCGTGCATGGTACAGGTTCTAGGCATAATGACGCAATTATTATTACCCTCATTATTTGAATAATGTACATTCCATTGATAATTCAACTCCCTGAGGAGCATACAAACCAGGGAATTGTTTGTTTTGAAATTTTTTATCCTCATTTTATCAGCAATTGATCAGCAATCAAGTGAAATTTGCTAGCGGATTATGATGCGAACCTGAACAAAAATACTGGAAAACTTCCAAAATTTCGAACTTTTAAAAATTTTAAAAAATGTTGATTGTTACCTCCAGCCATTTCCAAACGTTTCAATTACTTTTGGTTGCAATTTTCAAAATGTTTTAATTCTCACTTTATCTAAGATTTCCAAAAAATCAAACATCAAAAAGTAATTATTTTTTCTGATTCGAAATTTTAGAAGTTTTACTGCTGCCTGCAAACCAATATTTATATATCATTCAGGAATGAAGCATGACCTTATTGGCATTATAACCCTCAAAATAAAGACAATCTACATTCTAGAGGAGGCTAAACTCCTCTCACATTCACACCCTCCCTCCCATTAACATATCAATTATCCACAAAAGCACCATTAACAAAAGTGCATCTACAAAAGCACTGGAGTGTAACAAATGCGCTTCCATTGCTAGATGTACTTTCACATGCCCTCATTACCAAAAGCCCCATCCCACATCTCTATTACCACTGTCCTCATACCCACATGTTATCCTGAATATGCATTTTCCTGCACTCCTATCCTCTGAGACTGCCGTGTTAAGTCAGTGCACACTGACATGCCGTATGATATACAAGGACAAGCTTTATACTAGTTAGCATTATAAGGAAATTCCAGTGCCCAACCTCTATTATGACGTAGCGCAGATATTTCCTAGTATATGTATCACCGAGTTTAGGCCTGAAAACAAAAGTCTTTTGTTTCTGGTCTCAGCGTGTCAATCTTGACCCCCAGCGTCAACTCTTTTTTCCCCAGATATTAATTGCCAAGGGCAGGTAACACTAAACTCTGTTTACCGGATTTTAATTTTGACATGTTTTTTTCTCAGGAAACCATTAATTTTTAAATTTTGTTTAGTTATTAAAATATTGTTATTCTGAAATATTATTCGCTTATCTGTACATACAAAAAAAAAAACAGAAAAAGAAAAAAAAATGGAAGATCGCATCATCGCATCATTTTTACCTAGGGGCAAAGACCAGAAACATTTCATTTTTTTTAGGCCTTAACACTAATTTCACAACTTGAAGGTTATGTTTTATGATGTAAGGGCAATATTTCAGCTATAATGCTTGGTGCACACCTTGGGAAAAGAAAAGTAAAAGCAAAATAATTTCATGAAACTGAACAATTGTCTAATTCAAATTCTGTCATCAGTTTGAATATCTGATGTATCTGATGATACTCCTCCTATCCTTCATGTTTTTGTTTATCTTTATACTAGAATCACCTTGACAACACAAGCTGTGTGCTGCCCAGGAAGTTGAACATCAGTTCTTTAAAAAGATTTACTTTAAAATAATAATGTCACGAAGTATGAAATAAAACTCCTGAGGTCCTTAAATCTTTAAAATTATGAGTTAAAATTAAACAAACAAAATGAGTTCCCTCTTTCATGTATAATATAATAATAACATAGATGAAAGTACAGGCACTTGGGCATTCCCTAAACAAAGCAGCTTTTCATTAAACACAGGAAGTATACCGGACAGAGCCGGCCTGTGTTATGACAGACTCCGGGCACTGCATGCAACAGTGTTTACATTAATACTCTGGACAAATTTCCTTGCTGTTTAATCGTGTTTTGCCATATCTCCGGATAATATCGTACATGAAAACAAATAAAAGGACTTGCTGGAAGACAGTCAAAGATTTATGGTCCATTTAAATTATCCGACTATCATAACATGCTTAAAGATAGACTGTTTATAATGCCGCTATACACGCCTGTCCTATTCATCATAATCTTCAAGCATGCGAAAGTTATGTTTTTGTTTTATGAGAGAGAAAATTATTTAAATAAATTAGGAATATGGTTCAAGAGACAGGTAATAACCCTGGTGGTTTTATTAAAGAAACAGGAGCGTTTACGTGTAAAGAATACAATTTTGTAATTAGAAGTGAAACGAGAATGTAAACACAAACGAACTTGGCTTTATTCTTCAAAGGGATGCGGAAAGTGATTCTGGTCCCCTCGCACAAGACTACCAGCGCAGGATCTGCCAAGATGGTGCCTGTGTGCCAGGGCTAATCAACTGAGCTGAAAGAGAGGTACCCAGCTGCAGTGGTGGATCCAAAGGGGGTGGGGGGGTTGGACCCCACCCTTTTGAAGGTCAAATGCCAAGAAAGATATAATAAAGAGTTCTGGTAGTTTTACAATTTGGACCCCTTCCTCCATTAAATGTCATGATAGGTGTCCTCCTAAAATAGACCATCTCAGGATTTTACGTGGTTTTTGGCAATCCTTCAGCCACATCACCACAGTTGTACCAACATCACGTTGGTGTCGTGGCTCCTGTCTCTCTGGGCTGAAAGAAAGGTGCCCGGGTGGGACTCGAACCACAATCGCCAAGGCTGGCAGATTGCCGGGCTGACAAAGCTAACCAAGGCGCCATCCCACGCCCCAATCGTCTGAAAGATAATGAAGTGCTGAAAACTTGTTGGAGGGGCTTTAACAGACAACTCTACTTGTATGTTGCTACTGCAGCTTGTCAAGTTCCAGAGACCCTCAGAACCGAGGACCACTAACAAGAGGATAAATACAACTCCAGCACAGAACATGTCACAAAATCCAGACAGCACGTTCCTAGCCCACGGCATCAACCTACCACGGCAATCACCGAAACTGTTAGAGCCAGAACAATTCGTCTTAGTCCCACACAGTTTATTCCAGACCATAACCGTGAAATTCTAGCTTCTTTGATAAATCATTTTGAAGAGATCTTATTTTCAAACTGTTAAATGTCAAATAAATTTCTGATAGAGATCAGACACAAATATATATATATAAATCAAGAAAGAGACTGTTATTTGGTACTGTGGAATTTTGTAGCGATATTTATGAGACGAAAATGTTTTCAATTTTCGTGCCTGCTCAAGGCAATTAGTGTTATATTTCCAGCATGTATCTTGATATTTGTGTGTACGCATATTGCTCATTATTAATTTAAGGAGAATGTTATGAAGTGCAGTTAGATGTAGTCATTTTATAGCTTGTCATTCCATTTTTAATTCACATCTTGTACAGATTAAGATTTCATCAAAGTCTGTTGTTCAGAAAGAAGGGCATACATTTTACTTCCAATTCATCCATGTGCCACTGCTGACAAATTGTTATCTGATCAGAGATTTTTTTTCTAAGAAGCCACCATATTCTGGTGTCAGTCAAGGAAGAACACAATAGGCAACATTGTCAAATTTTGACCAGTTTAATATTTCGACTTATTTGGGGCTTATTTGAAATAAAGTTAGCTACACTGTGTTTTTCTGATAATAATAGCGCGCAGAACACAGTATTAGCTTCCAGCAAGTGAGTCTTGAAGTCTGTGTTGTAGAAATATTAAACTGGACAAAATTTGACAAGGTTCCTCTAGTTGGTCTGTATGATAAGTATTTATAAGCGATGTTTGGTTCCGTGAGCAAAATGTTCTGGGGGGAACATAAGGAAATGAAAACATGTTTTGGAGGAACCAAATCCCAGGGGGAACAAGTAAACTTTTACATAAGCATTCCTAGACAGTTGAAAGACTGTGAGGCTCACACACTCATAGGAGTATGGGCACACTCCGAGTTGGGAGGGGGGAAGGGGCGCAGTGGCTGTCTTGCCTGAAAAATGACATCCTAGCAAAACCGAAAAGCAAAAAACAAAACAAAAACAAGAATTTATTTTATTTACTGTTGCTCAAATTCTGAACATAATTGCCTCCCCCCCCCAACCCAACCCCTCAGCTCATATGCTTATGGACACACCAGCAACTGTGTTAACCACCCCCGCTTCAAACTGACTCAATTATGCAATGTTAAGTCGACCGATGCAAGGAATTTCAATTCTGATTAAATTTTAAAACAGCCCACGTCATAATTCTGTTTGAGCTAAACCTCACGAGTTTCAAAGCTGAATCTACAACTGTCCGACAAGACAGACGAAACATTGATTACACATCCGCGAAGTTTTTTAAGTCTATGCATACACACGTTTCTAAGATATTACTAATAGTTTGAAAATGCAGTAAAATATTATGCAGAATAACCTGTCTCTGGTTTAACGCATATTTCAATCAATACCTTTAGCATCTTGACAAAATTCGATCCATTACTCATAACAACTGCACATATTTCAGTTAGTATCTTCAGTGTCTTGACAAAATTTAAACAGCACCTATACCGACTGCACAATCTGTGTCCCCCTCTCCCCCACCTAGAATTCTATTTTTAAGTGATGCAGGCCCCCTCCCCCTTTGGCTCCCTTGGGCCCGTGTAGCACCTGATCAAGGCAAATAATGTAAGGTAAAATGTCATTCACTGACGGGGAAACATTACTGTCTGTTAAAAGACCATGCAACACTGAAGAATGCCAAGTCTTGCTCTGAGTGCTAAGAAAGATCATCAATAATCGAAAAGATGGTCAAATGATCGTCACTAACCGAACGCGTAATGAAATAACAAGATTACCTTTCCTGACCTGCCGACATTGTTTTAGAATACAAGGACAAAACATTTCCGACATTTACGCATTATCAACGCTTGTCCTCCTTGTGATCGCCTGAGCACACGATAAACCTGTCAACGACAGAGCAACAATTCCAGTGCAATCCCAGTGATGCAACACCTTAGGAGAGAATGGATCACAAAAAGCCATTCCTCAGTCTCCGCCCAATTATCGAGTCTGTCGTGGAATCCACTTCCCCCAACTCAAACTGACAAAGCCATCACCGTTTGACAAATCAAGATCTGTCTTGGCATCCTGACATTTATTTCAGTCGCTTTGCCGGATTTACAAGCGGGTCAATACGACTACAACTTTTCTCAACACATTCCAAATGGACTCTGTTCACAAGTGTTTTGTTTGAGACCTCCGACACCAGCAGTGCTAGACTTTACGAGTTGAATTATAGCGCTTCAAAGATTTCCAGGGAAACGTTTATTGCAGTAGCTGGAGGAGAGAAGAAAGTCGTAATTTGTTACGACATAAACCAGGCCTCCAACATAAAATCCATGCAACAAACCTACTGCTCTTGATTTTAGATGAAGCATAACTACAACATACATAGATTATTACAACTTTATGTGACCAACACAGACCTCTTTGGGAAACTATCAAGCTTTGACAATGAAACAAACCTAATGCTCTTGATGAAAGTTACGCAACAACATCGCAGCAATACTTTTTTAACATCGCAGCAGTACTTTTATAACATCGCAATACTTTTGTAACTTCTTGTCAACAAACACAAATTACAACTTCATGTCAACAAACACCACTAATGGTAATATTGTCCTGCTGTGACAATGTAATAAACACAATGCTTTTGATATGAGATAAACAACATAAACACAATACTTTTATGACTTCATGGCCACAAATGCCACTAATAGAAAAATCGTCCAGCTTTGACAATGTAATAAATCTAATGCGTTTGATGTTAGACAAACAACAACGTAAGAGCATTTCTTGTATGACTTCATGTCCATTCACTTCTTTGGTCAAACTGTCCACTCATCTCTTTGGTCAAACTGTCCACTCATCTCTTTGGTCAAACTTTCCACTCATCTCTTTGGCCAAACTGTCAACTCATCTCTTTTGTCAAACTGTCCACTCATCTCTTTGGTGAGACTGTCCACTCATTTCTTTGGTCAAACTGTCCACCCACCTCTTTGGTCAAACTGTCCACTCATCTCTTTGGTCAAACTGTCCACTCATCTCTTTGGTCAAACTGTCCACTCATCTCGGTGTCCACTCATCTCTTTGGTCAAACTGTCCACTCATCTCTTTGGTCAAACTGTCCACGGACCTCTTTGATCAAACTGTCCACTCATCTCTTTGGTCCAGTTTTTCACTCATCTCTTTGGTCAAACTGTCCACTCATCTCTTTGGTCAAACTGTCCACTCATCTCTTTGGTCAAACTGTCCACCCACCTCTTTGATCAAACTGTCCACTCATCTCTTTGGTCCAGTTTTTCACTCATCTCTTTGGTCAAACTGTCCACTCATCTCTTTGGTCCATTTTTTCACTCATCTCTTTGGTCAAACTGTCCACTCATTTCTTTGGAGTGAGCAAATTGTGTTTTACGTGATTTTCAGCAATCTTTCAGCCACATCACCAAGATCTCACCAACATCAGGTCGGTGTCAGGGCTTCTGACTCTCCGGGCTGAAAGAGGTGCCTGGAGGGACTCGAACCACAACTGCCAAGGTTGACAGATAGCTGGGCCGACGCACTAACCACTGCACCATCCTGCACCTTATCTCTTTAAACAAACTCTCCTTGTATGTAAGTAAATTAAAGAAGTCATTATCCATTAGCAATCTTTCTCTTTATTACTCTACTGACTTCCAAATGCCACTAAAACAATTAAACTGTCCTTCCTTGTTGAAGTGACAAGCATACTAAATATTTTAGGCTTTTGTCAAGAGCCTGAGGTGGTAAGATTGCTTACATATAATTATGCAAGACGAGTCGGAGCAAACTTTGCTCCAACTGTGGCTTGGGCATGCTAAGCAGAAGATTATCATAAGAGTTTTCTGTGCCTCGACTCAGGACCTTGAAAAAAGTCAAATAACCCTATACTTACTTCATGCTTCTAGATGAACATCATTTTTTGGTTTGAAGAAGCGTTTTCAGTTTCGGAGATAAGGTTCAACTTTCAACGACTCATCCTACAGTTTTGACAAAAGCTTAATCTGGTTAAATCAGCAATCTTTCAACGATACCACCATGACGATACCTCGCTGTTAGGATTCCATTCTTAGACAAAATTAACCCTGTCTCTTGTCTTTCGGGGCTAAAAGAGAAGTGCCTGGGTAGGACTCGAACCACAACTGCTAAGTCTGGCAAATTGCTTGGCCCAGGTGCTGACTGCTGACAGCTGCGTCATCCTGCGCCCAAGTAACCAAAGGATTTAATTATTATTTGTGATGTCAAGGACTTTACTACAGACAACAGTCAAAGGGATATTTCCCAGATCAGACAAATCTTAATGTTTCATTTGCAGCAAGCAGATCACATTGCAAAGCATCACAATACTGGCCCAAACTTGCAAAATAAATTGTTCACTGTTACACAAAACAATTAATACTAGTTTGGACCGTCTAGACGGGTTTAATGAGAAAACTGGCCCCAAATCCCCTGGGGTAACTCTAGCCTCAAAAGTCTGGAAGGAACTGAACAGTGACATCCAATCGGGTATACCATTGTCCACTTCTTTCAATTTAATTTGGTTCTACTTGGAACACTGATGACTTCATCAAAATAATGATGAGTGGGTATGATTGAGTGATTTGGGGGGGTTTACGTGGTTATCAGCAATCTTTCAGCCACATCAGATCAGTATCATGACTCCTGTCTCTCCGCTGAAAGAGAGGTACCTGGGCAGGACTTGAACCTCAACCTTCAAGGCTGGCAGATTGCTTGGCCGCCACTTGAGTGGGTATATAGAATGGTGGTGATTCTGAAAACATTTTCCGGTTACATCACAGTAATGCCTGAAAGGCTAGTCCCTTATATATCTTTAATGATCTTTACATGACCGTTAACAGAGCAAGTGAGAACAATCTATTCTTCATTACTATACAGCTGAAGACAAAAAACACAAGTTTTTAAAAACCCATTTAATTTCAGGTGGATCCATAATGATTGAACAGGAATGTCTAGACCTGAAATTTTACTGGGGGAAGGTGGGAGGAAGGGGGAGGGGAGAGGGGTACAGAAATTCTATCAGTATTTTTAAAACACCAAATCACTGTCAAACAACCCAGACAAAAGTGTCACAGACTAATCATTCTAAAATCCACACAAATCATTTGCTCAAAACTTTCCAGAAAACTATTTCCAACTCATCACCATTTAGAAAATTGACTCACCTTACCCTTGTGTGATAAACTTGCATCGGTTCAAAAGATATCTGTGATAAGAACTTGTATGCCCCATCAGATATAGCAGCTGCCAATCAAACCAGCTATGAGATACATTTCTTATCACCCCAGGGCTAAAATTATAATGCAATTTGTCTACCTTCTTCAAATATTGGAATATATAGACATGGTTTCCAGTCTGTTCTGAACGTGATTATGGTTTACAGCTACGCTGCTAATAACACCAAGCTGATCCCCGTAAGACATTAGGAACCATGTAGACGCGAAACACATCCTTGTCTGATGCATTAGGCTCATCATTGCCATTTATTTTGCCTCATCAATTTCAATGTGTCCAACAACCGATTGATACTTGATAGTGAGTGAGTGAAATAGATTTTTACATTGCAGGAGGCAACATTTCAGCCATAGTGCAATGTGATGTGCAAGAGGCACATCAGGAAAAGGGACAACACAGGATCCATAGTAAGAAAGAGAAAGCAAAAGATCT
>JAUELE010244470.1:0-11186 GCA_031471655.1 Diodora aspera | reverse complement strand
ACGAGTTCATTTTTAACAGTGTAGGGGAGAATAAATAGGTCAAAAAGGAAAACAATCTCGGCTGCGCCGAGAAAAAGTAATAAGTGTGCAAGTAGAACAAAGATAACTTTAAAATTTAAGAATTAGAATTCGTCCTGTGAAGATTGGTCAGTACAACTTGTTTAGGCTATCCCATAAAGTACGGAAGGACAAGTAGAGTGTTCAAAGATCAAATATTACATGTAGGTACATTATGTAATATGTAATATGCTTTCATTGACTCTTTTTAATGTGCGCTTTGAGCATACATTCTGTGTGGATAAGGCGCGTTAGAAGTGTACTATTATTATTATATTATTATTATATTGGAGATGAATTTCACTTTTTGTTAGGAAAATGACCGACGACGCCCTGAGTTATTATGGTGATTACGAAGGTTTGCTTCTAGATAAATCATGAAATTGAGGACTTCCGGTCTGATTTTCAGATCGCACATACTAGTAGATCAGAAGTGGACTGGAAATCCAGCAATTATATTTTATGTGAATATTCAAGTCTGCATGCTATTAATTACCTTCAAGAACAATTTTACCTTTCTTTCTAAAAAATCTAAGTTCCAACTGTGATGACAAATGACTGCAATCTTCATAAACGCAGACAAGACTGCAGTCAGTGGCCAAAATTGAGTTCGCAAAATGGCCGACAAAATTCCAGAATTTGCCTTTTGCAATTTTAAAAATTGATTTGCAGTAGTCTAACCAATGTTTCCGCAATTAATCATCCGGATATAATTTCTTGTGGCATTAATTGATCTACGACAGTACAATATTTGGGATTATCTCCCTTCGGTTGACAATTTGTCGTCTGCTCAAAAATGACCCCGCACGGCAGGGAAATGACACCAGAGGAGAAACAAATAATTACTGGTTTATCAGATCAAGGTCATTCGAGCTATAACATTCAGGAAAGGACGGGAATAAATGCCAGAACAATTCAGAAATTTTTGAAGCGAATGAAAGTTAGAGGAAATGATGAAAACTTACATGGAACAGGGCGACAAAAATGACGACGTCTCGTGATGACAGAGTGCTCATTCGGATGACAAGAAATAGCGGTCGACAGACTCTTTAATATTTAACAAGTAGATTTAATGTTCGTTGTGGAGCTAATGTGAAATCTAGAGCTATTCGCAGACGATTATTTGCAGATGGGTACAAATGTAGGCCAGTTTCGAAGAAAATAACCATTTCCAGGGTGAATCGTGAACGGAGAATGACTTTGTCGCAGAAAATTACGATGGACAGTTCATGATAATTGGTCGTCTGTGATATTTAGTGACAAAACGAAAATGATTATTGGAAAAAATCATATATTTGTGTATATTTGGAGACGATCAGACGAGCGTTTGAAGCCAGAGTGTCTTGGGGTATATGACGAGACAGAACTCTCATGCAAGGTGTCCGTGATGTTCTGGGGTAGTTTGACTTACCATGGGGCGGGCGCACTGGTATCTGTTGATGGGAATATGAACAGTGAGAAATATATAAACATTCTGGATGAAAATCTTTGGCCAGTAGTAGCGAGACACTTTCCTGACAGGGCCTGGATTTTTCAGGAGGACAACGCACCGTGCCATGTGTCGGCAAGATCAACCCAGTGGAAAACAGAAAATCAGATTCCCACTTTACCGTGGTCTGCACAAAGTCCAGACCTTAATGTTCTTGAAAATGTGTGGAAAGTGTTAAAGACGCGACTACAAAGTAGATTAAGTGAGATTAGAAATGCTTGTGATCTGAAACGAGTTGTTTCCGAAACTTGGACTTCCCTCCCTTCGCACTACATACAAAACTTATAATATGCAAGTATTCCTGCTCGAATTCGTAATGTTTTAAAAGTTAGAAGCAACATTACGAAATGCTAAAGATACAAGGTAAGTCAGAGGTTTTTCAATCATGGAAATTAAATTTTTTTTAAATCACATCGTTTCTCAATCGAAAATAACGTCGGCCATTTGGCGAACTCAATTTTGGCCAGTGGCTGTAGATCTACATATTTATCGAAAACGTCGCTTGCTACAGATTTCCTAACAGTAATTAGTTTGCTATACTGAAAATAGTGATTGTGATATCGACATTTAGATCTAGTAATAGTTTGTACCTGTTTAAGCCATCGCTTCTGTTCTGGTTGGGCTCTTCTGCCTCCATTGCGCATTTCGCCGACAGCTCGGGAAAGACAGGCAATATACAGTTGTTGCGCATGCGCGACAAACTGATGATGGCGAAAGTGTATAAGGCGGCGTTTTTGACCCCCGAATTTGTGTGAAAATATTCACATGAAGCGGTCAAGTCACTACAACTGTGATATTTGCTTTTTTCGTTACCTTACCCCATGGAATGGCGGAAAACAATTTTTTGGAAAGATTGATAAGTCAATACATGAGTGTATGTCGTGACTTGGAAAAATGTAGTGACTTGTAACGTTTGTGATCACAGCAGTGTAGTGGGTTGGGGGTATGTGCAAACACATACATACATACATACACACAGAAACAGACACATACAAGCGACATATGGGGTGAAGATCAAACTTTTCTGAAAAAAGGCAAACGATCATTAATCATGACAAAAGATTCTACTGCTTATACTGCAAAAAAACACAGAGCAAGTTGCCAAGACATTTAAAAACTATGCACGAAAATGACTCTAAAGTTGCTAAATACATGGCTACGACAGACTCCAAACTTCAACAACAGATGTTACTGAAACTTCGTAATGTGGGCAACCACATCCACAACGCAGAAGTGCTAGCTATTAATTATTACCTGACAATACGTTCAGCATTGTCACAGTTGCTGTACACAATGCAGTTCCATTTACATAACTTAACCATTGACTCGCTTAAATAAATGTCAAGTTTTATGGTTCCAAAATCACAAGAAAGGTTATAAACATGGTTGTCACTGTAATGGTAGGCAATGGAATGTCAAAGCCAGCTGTATACTTCTGACTACCTGTGGAAATATAACCCTTGTTTCCATTACGACTTACACTCCTTTACCGAAGGGTTTGCTGTGATTTGAGAATATCCAGGCCAACAACACCATTCTTGGCAACTGTAGCTTCGTGTACGTCATTGGCTACTTCAACTGAATTACCATCTTAAAAAGAAGGATAAATACATGTAAGATACCAATTAAATGGAGCTTCTACCATTGGCATACCTTGGAGAAGGCTGCATGAATAAATTGTGGAAAAAATCCCGGAGGAAAACATAATGGGTGCTACAGAGCATCAAAGCATTGAGGAGGCATCTGCTTTGTTCTCATTGTTCTTCAACTATTTGTGCTATGTCCTCATCCAGTATGGATGCACCTCTGCTCAGTGTTCAAAATGCATATTATCTGGCTAAAATAGCATTTGGAAAACAACATTCCTTTGCGATAATGATTCTTTTTGCAGTAAATACCTGATGCCAAAAGAATAACATACAATTTAAGACCTGCTCCAGCCAAAAGAGGTAGTCGTTCAGCAGTATAGTGTAGTATACCTCAGTCAGATCAGACAACCTTCGTTCAGCAACTTGCATAACTGCTGCAATTCATTTTAACTACTGCGCTTCTATTGACCATTTTTCACAACTACCATCCTTTGCTGGAACAGGTTTTATACATATATCTCTACCTTGAGTAACCTAATCCTCGTCTCCACTATATCTGGCACTCATAGGGAATGACGGTTGCCGTAGATTCCGAATATCCCGGCCAACGAGTTCAGAGGACTCTGCTCAACAGCATCTGAAACCACCCCAACTTTATTGTTTGGTCAAACATGTGAGAGACATTGGTACGGCCCACAGAATTGGACAATCAGCCAGTCAACCATACAGAAGAAGCAGATGATATGGCCCATATGGACGAGGCCGTGGCATACTATGGATCGCGCCAGAACTACAGGCCTTTTTTAGGAGGGCAAGGAAGCCCAAGAAGACCGACAGAAATGGAATGAGGCAAGCAATAGACACCCAAGCGTCAAGTCTCGAGACTCCCCTATCCTCAATGACGTATTTTACGTCAAGTGTCGGGACTCCTCTATCCTCAATTACGTATGTTTACGTCAAGTCTCAGGACTCCCCTATCCTCTGGGCGTCGAATTCTATACGCTTTATCTGCAAAAATTAATCAGTGACAACTTACAAGTAATAAACAGAGCTGGGTAAGATCTGTGACTTCATGAACTCCACGCTTAATGAGTTCAACTTGTCTGTAAATGCCCCATGCCGTGTTGAAATGCTGGGGAAATGATGATTGCTGACAGATGACATTTCTCAAACACGTGATCACCAGCTGTTATTTGTCAAGTAGCACACGTGGTGTTTAGGTTGCCTGATATTGAAATGGCTAATTCTAATGACTGTGAACATTAATTTCATAAATAACCTTTCTATTATACTTAAGATTTCAACATCATAAACATTTGACGAATCTATATTTGGGCTCAACACATACGCTATGTGACAAGTGATTGTATTGGTTGAAACACGATACGTACTCATTTCTTGTATTCCTGCTAAAATTATCCAATTACAAGCCTTGTAACTATAAGGTCATTAGCATATGTTAAATAGATCTGTCACGTATTTAAATATGCCTTAGGCTCTGCCCTTCTTTCCCGGGAAATCTGAATAATAACTGGGACATCTGAATAATAACCGGGAAATCTGAATAATAACAACACAGACGACAGCAAGCGATTGACAGATTAAAGAATGACCTCCGAGTCGGTATTCAGTGGCTTTCAGAGTGTTGATTTAGAACATGATGACAGGAATGATCATATGGGCGATTTTACTGTTCCTCTGTCTGTAGCGATGTGTCAGTCGACACTTTGTCATTGTCATTCGATGACGAACCAGATGACTCCCACTGATCGTTGTGGGAAGGAGCATGGCTGGGCTGGGCCGAGGTATTATCTGCAAACAGATTCCATGATTTTCTAGAAGAAACCGGCCCCACATTTGCTTTGCCTGACGACAGAAAGGAGAATCCGAGAAAGATTTTATCCTACAGTGTTTTCTCCACTGCGCTATTGGACGATCCAGTCACAGAAACAAACAGGTATTCTCAACAGCAAGGAAATTGTTTCAAGAAATATCGTTTGAAGAATAAGAGCTTTTCTTGGCATTTACATGTATCTAGTTTTGTCCATTATCCCCTTGCCCACATATTCCTTGGACTGGTCAACTTCCTGGCTGTTTGGTGCAACTGGGATACCTAAGATCTTGACACGACAACGGTTTGAACAGATATCCAAGTTCGTTCAGCTCAATGACTCACGTAAACAGGTAAACATAATATAATAAAATATAATGAAAGCATGATGTTTGTTTCAAGGCAATTAATAAAACAAAAATATTATATCTGTTATTTAGAATTCAATCATTGAAGTTTTGTTTATTAGATACCAAAAAACCAGCCAGGGTATGATAAGCTGTACCAAGTCAGACCGTTGTTGACTTCAGTGAAGAAAGCTTGTTTGGAAAGCTATAAACCCCACAAGGAACAAACAGTTGATGAGGGGATCGTTCCATATACAGGAAGGCTGTCCTTCAAACAGTCCATGCCCTTGAAACCATCAAAATGTGGCATCAAAGTATAGATGGGAGCAAGCCCTCACAATATGAATTTAGGTTACATTAATTGTACCATGACATTTAAGTTTGCTCGTTTCTGATTGGTCAAAAATCATGGTCTAATCCACGTTAGACCGCAGCTGATTTTAGCGCATTTATACAATGTAGGCGCTCGTGACCCGTGGTACCTCATATTTGTAAACAAACAAAAAATTGTAAACAACATGGCAACTTAATCTAGTCAGGATATCGGCGATTTCGGTTTGATCTAATTGGAAGAGGTATTTAGAAATGAAGAATGGTGGCAAGACGAGTTAGAATTTCTGAAAGTTTGTGCAGTTATAATCGCGATTCGGCCTCCTCCCAAAAACGAAGGCATTCCGGTATCCTCCAAAAGTCTGCCGATTCGAACGCAGAAAACCTTGTCGAAATTTCGCACTATGCAGAGCAATTCTCTCAGGTCTCTACTCCAAAGGTTCAGTTCAGCGAAACCTTTCAGGCTGGTAGATTTGGCTCCTTTCACATCACTAACAGTTCTGTCGTGATAAACAACACCTTCCACACACCGATTTCGATATGAAAGCGAGTCCATACCAAAGGAAGTGAAATAGTTTTCCCAATATGAAAAATATTGATGTTACTGCTATCGTTTGAAAATTGATAGAATGCATTTATGTGTTCAATGTATTTCTGAAGTTTCAAGGAAGAAATACGGAAATAAATCATTGAATTTAATTTTATTTGTTATTGTCTCCACCTTACTTACCCATACATGGACCGGTCCATTCTCAGTGCAGAGCGCGAGGTCGTGACCTCTTAACTTTTTTCGCCTACCCCCAAAGAAAGAATCCATGGTAAAAATATACATAAATCGATTTTTAACGATAGTTCTCAATAAATGATGGTCAGTCATGGTACAATGGAGACAAACCGAACGTTTTTTTCGTGGTCAAACGTAGATTCGACCATAAAATTAAATGTCATTTGAAACCGACATTTAATTGCATGGTCGAATCTACATACAAACGAAAACACGTTCGGTTTATGCTCCTAGGTGAATTGACAGATGATTTTATTTACAAGAGGAAAGATTGTCTCAAGTAACAAACTCATAATACTCTTGTGAATAGATTTTACATTTTCAGAGTAACAATCACTGAAGTCATATTAATTACAGTTAATACCTATATGGTCTATTTCAGATCTGCACAGAACGAAAGGAGCAGTAGAAACTAGGGTGGCTGACAGAGTTGTCATGGATCATCTGACAAGGTCAATACAACATCTTTGGCATCACATTTACTTTTTCATCAGCCAAGCTCTCTTACTGCGCTTACTTGGCAGATGCACCTATGCCTCTGACATAGTTCGCCTGGCCGACAGGGGATGCCTCAAGAAATCCAAAAGCCAAGCCCGCAGCAACAAGGGGGATTCAAAATTATGGCAGCAAGGGCCTTTTGTTGCTGCAGCATAGAAAGACAAGTCTATCGTCAGATTTCTGGCGACAAATTCGAACCCCTAGGGAAGGCAACTGTTGCAAGAAGAAATAAAAATGGTTCTGAGTGTACCGGTTACTATAGTTTCCTTTCCAGATCACCAGCTGTCCTGTTTGAGCCATGCGGCATTATCAAGCTTTGCTCCCCCCCCCCCCCTTTGGCCATGAACAATGCTTTGTACATTTTGACTCGCACCCCTTAACTAGATTCACATTTCAGGCAGTGCTCAAAAAACCATTAGCCCAAGGCCGCATTGATGCAGCACAATACTCATCCCACTCTTTCAGGATTGGTGTTGCTACCTCCGCTGCCCCTAGTGGTGTTGATGAATACACTATTAGAGAGTTTGGTAGATGGAAATCAGATTGTTATCAATTGTACATACGCACATCGTTGTAAAATGTAAGAAAGAGCAACTGCCCGATTTTTCTTATTTTCCAGTTTGAGCCATCGGATCCAGTTATCTAGTCCGGGCTAGGGACAACATAGATGCAGCTTTGTGGCAACATCAACAGGCGCTGCTTTGGCTGGCAAGGGGGGTATGAAATGGGCGGAGTTTGACGGCATAATTAAGAGGGAAAGAAGCAAATGTAGACCTAAGGCAGTCCTTGTACACTTGGGCTCTAATGACCTCGGGGCAGGCAAGACCAGCCAACTGTACCATGTGATACATGCTTTGCTTCTCCACCTTCAGCTTCTCATGCCAGACACGAAGATAATTTGGAGTGACAATCTCCACAGGCGGTATGGAAGTTCGTACACGGCGTTGGAAAGGACCAGAAAGGTGCTCAACCGAAGAATTGGCAACAGGGTGCTTGAGATGGGTGGGGACACCAGGCATCAATGCGAATTACTCGAAGGACTATTCATGGGATTGGGTCTACTTGTCTTATATTGCCAACAATTTGTTCTCCCGCCAAATTGTTGATGCCTTGGAACCTTACATATGCAGATAAATGGTAAATTATTTCAACCTGGATAAAACTAGTGGCAAAAGAGGGGAGCTGTGTTTTCCATAAGGTCTTGCGTGTGGGCTAAGCACTTTCCAGTGCTATTGGCGGGGTTCTTTCGGACTGCATTAGTTTACAATATCAAACCATTGCTAAGGTTTCTGCTTTTCAGTGGATACCTTTTCAATCTGCTGCTTTTCAGCGGTCGGATACCTTTAAAGGTCCGCTTTTCAGCGGAATTGCTGCTTGCTTCTCCTCGCAGCTTTGCTCGCTTGGTAACATAGTGTTGCCCTTATTATCCCCCGCCACGAAGTGGTAGCGGGTGATATTGGAATCGAGTTCGTCATATATGTATGTATAAACTTTGGTCGAGTTCAAAATTGTGGAATGACCCGATGATGATGGCAGCAATAAATCTTTTTTCTTTGTCAGGTTTACATGAAGATGACATCAAATGTCTTGCAGACACCGAGGGAGAAAAGGCTCGCATGCTAGATGACATTTTGGTGGAACTTCGATCAATCAGGGAAATACAGCAACACTGCACCTACCACAGAAAAAGGCGAAGAATGTAAAACGAAGAGGCACTCATAACAGCAGCAAGGTAATTATTTTGTTTCTTTCATATGCAGTTTAATATGCACTAAAGCTAATGAAGAGAAGTTGGGATCCATTCTGTTAGCCTAGATCTAAAGGAAATATCTGAATATTTTGTGTTTGTGTTATAACATGTAACCATCTATTGGTTTGGCCTGGGCCTTCTACATGCAATTTTTGTTTTTAATCGAGTTCATGTTCATCTGATTTCTTTTTCTTTTTCAGTGGAAAAACACCAAGATTGAATCAGGCCAAGAATAAGATGAAGAATTGGCGAAATCTACCGAGGATGAAACAGTGACTGAAACAGTTAGCTCTACTGTTTTCATAGGTACCTATATGTAAATATGAACTTATGACTAGGCCTATATTATATTATGTTAGTTAAGCAAGTTTCAGTAAGAAAGGCTGTTTACTGAGAGAAAACATCAGTGACACTTTACACAAATAGTGTTTCAGGGGAGACTCTGAGTAGGCCCAAGTTTGACTCTGGCCATGTCAACCAAAAAGCACAATGGCAGACCCAGCCCAATAAATCTGACGGACCGGGCAAAATGTTACATATTTATTAGGACATGTTTTTACATGAAGTAACTGTGATTATTATCATTCAGACTACCAGTAATGGGGGTTGCAAGTTACAGTTAATGTTGGCTTTATTTTGCATGTCAAGACAACAAATGCAGCAAGAGAGCCCACAAGTCGCAACTTGACAAGCCTACAGACAAACTGTTCTTAGAGAAACATTGTCAAAAATTGACGGGTTTGATATTTTGACCACACATACATCAAGACTAACTTGCTGGAAATAGATTTCGCGAACACATGGTCTGCTCGTTATTATTGTCAGAAAATTTATTTAACAAACAATAATAACAAGAACCCATTTGTAGCTAACTTTATTTCAAATCGGCCAACAAAAACGTTTGTGTCATCGAAATATTAAACCGGTCCAATTTGACAACATTCCTCTATACAGTGCACATGTCTGTGACCCAACGGCCCCCTCGGCCCAACAAATATCACAAAAGATAACTTCACTTGCAACTGCTACTTTTTGCCTTAACCGGAGTTCCTGTTTATTGATGCATGTTAATATTTCATCAATAATTGTAATGAGGATTATCCGTAAAAGTCAACACATTAGTAAGTCAGGATGTTGCGATATCGATGTCTGCTGCAATTCTGAAATTATACTATTGTAGTTACTTAATATAAATACAAGACTTAGTGCAAAAATGACCATAAAATATGTAACATGTGGTTGGGTCTGCCCCCAATTTATGGCAGACATGTCCTAAGTTGGACTTTGCCATCACCAAGTTTCTGCAGGTTATTGTTCTGGAGGTTTAAAGTTGGATAGACGGGACAACTGTGACAGATTTGAGGTTTAAAGTTGGATAGACGGGACAACTGTGACAGATTTGAGTTTGCTGTGAATTTGAAATTAAATTTTGAAAACTGATCAATGACAACTAGCAAGCAGTTTTCTTCCCCAAGATCACTTGATGGAGATTCTCACAGCTCCTTTCAAGTTAATATATTCATGTTTTTCTTGACATAAATTGGTTTGGGGTTTGCAGCAATGAAAAAGTTTAGTCTCGTCTTTGGTTGCATTTGAAAACATTTCAGAAAAAAAACAGCAAAAGCTGTCATAGGTTATCATTGATACCACAGATGATGTACTTACTGACATTGTACAAGTAATAAAAACTGCATACAAAGATTTGAAAGGTGAAGATTCAGATGAATCTGATGATCCTGTTGACATCACTGTCAGTTTTGTTGGCACCTGGCAGAAGAGAGATCACACCTCTCATTACGGTGTCATTGATGTTCTGACTGGTTTAGTGGTAGACTATGAAGTATTGTCAACCTACTGTCACTCATGTATGCTTCATAGTCAAAGTCTCCTGTAGTGACACGGCCGATTATCATAACTGGTTTGAGGGGCATAAAAATGAATGTTGTAAAATGATGAGGGAAGTTCAAATTCTATGGAGGTACAGTCAGCTAAGCGGTTGTGGAGCCGGTCACTCAATAAGCACAATTTAAGGTACGTAAGTATGTTTTCGGACGGGGATTCAAAATCACATGTAGCTGTGAATGAACTTGCACCGTATGGGGCTGATGTTGACATCCAAAAGGAGAACTGCATTAATCATGCACACAAGAGAATGGGAACAGGATTATTGAATAGGTCTAAGGAAATAAAAATTGGAGGCAAGGGGAAGGGCAGGTTGACAAAACATAAAGCTTTAAAATTGCAATATTACTACAGGTTTGCAATTCTCAACAGTGTAGCAGATGTAGATGGAATGAGAAATGCAATTTGGGAAACTTTGTTTCATTGTATGTCAACAGATGATGCTCCCATCACACCAGGTGTCCTAGAGGTCCCACAAGTTGGTGCTTCTACAACAAAGCACTGGATGCTGGTAACGATCCTCCTCCTCCTCATGCTGATAACATCAGGCATTTCCTGGATCTGGATAAATGCCTGGATCTGGATGTTGCTGAAAAACTCATCCCTATA
>JAUELE010244459.1:0-11187 GCA_031471655.1 Diodora aspera | reverse complement strand
CAAAAATATGTTATGACTATTTGAAAAACTTGAAGAGCTTCACACGGAAACGTGTCATGTGACCAAATTGCGTGTAACGTAACCAAACTGCATGTCACGTGACCAAACTGCAGCGACTTCTTCACTGCTCGACCGTGCCAGTTTATTGACGTTGTCTCCCTGTTTACAGTCGTGAAGACGCTGTTACTAATTTCAAATTTGCAGATAAATGCGCTTGGTTCATACTCGGAGTGTCGGAAAAATGGATATGATGGCCTATTTGAAAATAAAAATTAATCTGTCTCCGAGACAAAAGGATTATTTAATTAGGAACACACTTTTATAATGTCGAATTTACAGTTTATGTTATTCTTTAACACGAAAGGCACCATGGGAACACATATCACAGTGTTCATATAAATCATATACTGGAATACTGGAATAGTAGGCCAATGACTACTTTCTAAGCTTTTAAGTCAAACTTGACCGAATAGGCTTAGTTTTTGGGGTGTTTTTTTACTTTTCGGTTGACGATGAGAAACTAGCATGCACCAGGAGGTTTGAAATTGTTCAATGATTTGAATGTGCTTCACTGGTCATTACTCAGCTGATATAAAATGTCTCCTTTTGCAGACTGTTCCTCGCTCCTCCATGCTATAACCTTTTATTCATTTTTTTTCTCTTGGGAATCAAGATTCTTCGGTCTATACACATGCGATAGAGATATACAGGTGAAATATTCATAAACTGTCAATGCTTACAAAGTTATACAGTATATATACAGTGCTAAAGATCAGTACAAATGTCAGCGTTTTGGAGTGTTTAAAGTTTTAATTACTTGTGGAATGTCAGTACAGACAGCAGACAACCCATTAATCTATTTGCAGATTCCTCAGAGGTACAGTTAGCGCAGGGGTGTTGCCAGGAATTCCCCAACGTGAGGGCTAGGTCCCCGACAAGGGGTCTGAAATCCCCGACAAATACATGCATTTTCAAATAACATAATAAAATACACACATTTTCTCCCGGACGAATTGCTATATTTGCTGCTTTAAACGCCTTTGCTGCACTTACCTCAGCTTCGGGCTGTTTGTTTCGTATTTTGGATCATACATAGTCACATACTGATATGTTGCTTTGTTCGGGTTCTTGTCAATGCGGATACCACTCACAGTCGTGCTCAGGAATCCCATTCCGTCGTCAAAGAATGTGTCCTCATCAATCACATTTACCTCCACAGAGATCTTCCTCTATAAATGGAAGTACAAAACAGTTCAAAACGTTTCTTATAGAAAAGAGTTTTTAAAATTGCTATCATTATTGTATGGAACCTGTTTATTGAATGGAGCAGATGGGGACCAGCCACGCATAGATTGCAAGAAACCTCCACTGTACTCGAGCACCGATCGTGAGACTGTTTTGACAACGCTTCAGACCAACTGACAGTACATAGGACAGGCCAAGAACCGGCAGACATCGAATGACAACGCCACAGGAGGGCCGGTATCTGCGCACTTACCATCTGTGCAACAGGTTCGTCACGGCGACGGAAACAGCAGCAACTGCGTTAGGACACGGTATCAGTCGACGCACAGTGCTATGGCTGATCTTTTCGTAGAATGGTCTTGACACCAACGTCGAAGACTGCAGTGGGCCAGAAGAGTAGGACGTTGGCAGGTCAGTGACTGGCAGACAGTCCTTATTACTGATGAAAGCAAGTTTAAACTGGTTCACAACGATGGTCGAGTTTACCGTCAAAGAGGGGAACGTTTGGTGCCATGCTGCATTCAAGAAGTCCATTCGTGTGGTGAAGGCGCTGTGATGGTTTGGGGCAAGATTTGCTGCAACCAACGGACGAGACTTGCTATCATCCATGGCAACCTCAACGGTCATAGGTACAGAGATGAGGTTATTCAACCCATGGTGTTGCGATTCCGTCGACAACAGCAACAGGGAACAATCCCATAGCACGACAAGGCTAGACCTCACACAGCCATGCTCAACCAGGACTTCTTGAATGCGAACAACGGCAACACTCTCCCATGGCCAGCACGCTTACCAGATCTGAATCAAATTGAACACCCGTGTGACCACCTCAATCGTCGTATCCGAAGACGTTCACATCCACTAGTAAACCAACAACGGGTTTGTGGACGCTTTGAGCGACGAATGGAATCTGATTCCTAATTACGTCATCTGATGATATCAATGAGGCCGCGAGTTCGGGTGTGCATTGGTGCTCGTGGTAGTCATACTCGTTACCAAAATAGCCGCCATGACTTCTGACTGCCTGATATAATATTGATTTCTTCTTGTAGAATGATTGCGGGCACAAACTTTTCTCTAGTAGATCTGTGGTCGATACCGTAATTCAGGAAACTAATGCGAGTCAGAAATTTGATTTTGGATGATTTTTGGGTCGTGTGCTTCGAACTGTCACTTGTAAACAAAATGACGGATGTCCCTTGGATATATACTGACATGCAAAAGAAACGATACCAAGATTTTGAGAGATTACTGAATAATTCCCAATTGCGTTGGATATACAAGAAATATAAGATGAGGAAGTTTTATCAACGACATGATGTCAATCAAATTACACTCATTGAAAGTCAAGCATCATTTTGATCAACTATGACATAAAGACGTAAGGGAAAATAACTGAAATCATTTGGTATCGTTTCTTTTGCACGTCAGTATAGTTATCAAACTTCATGCAGCACAACAGTTAACGTAGCCTAGATCTGCATGCTTGCAAGGTATAAGAAATGACCCTGCGAGCAGTTGGGGTGAAGAGAGAGCACGAAAAGTATGCCCCAAACACATTTCGTGCATGCTCGGGAACACGTATAGTATCCGACTTCAGTGTCGGTGCATGCACACGTCGATTGTAGTGATGGTGACAAATAAGGAAAACTTGATCTACGGCCGTGGGCAAACCTCTTTTTCGCATTACAAGTAATATAAAAGATACATTTGTCATGTTTTGAATGTAGGCTATTGTATGTCAAGTTTTTGGCCACCGTTGTAATATATCGTCATGCCACTGGGCTCCATACAACGCCAGCTCGTTGTATACGATCCAGCAGCCTATTCCGTGAGCGCAACTGACCTGTTTAAGTCAACATGTATTTCCATCAAGAAGTCAAAGAAAAACTTAGGTAATTTTATCAAGGAGACAAGCAAACAAAGGCATGAATCAATTTAACAAGCTGAACACAACTAAAAAACATGTATACTTACACGAGTATTTCCTGGTTTGAAACTAACCTATAAAGAGATGATGTCTTTTTGCGCCCTTGTCAAAGTACACCCCTAACCAAACAAGTCCACTGTTTTTGTCTTTGCTACAGAAGCTGCTAAATATCAAAGGACCAGTTCCCAAAATTACCTTCTTTAATTAAAACTTAATTGGTTCAGATCTGCTAAGTCGAATGAAATCGTAGTTTTTCATGTGTCTTTTCGTGTGTGCATTCGGCTTTGGTAAGGGCGTCATTTGTGACAATGTGTTTACTCAGCTTTCGGTTAGCTGAAGGGGGAAGTCGAAACGAGTAGCAGACGACACGATTTGTCTCCAAGCTGCATTGTATGGAAAGTGAGGAGAGTATATTTACTGAAGTCTACAGACTAGCAGACGTCTAATGGCGATGCAGAAATGGACTGTAAGCATGAGGCATCGTCTCCTGCACCTCCTCGTCGTCCTGTCTGTTTTGGGCGGGTGTCACTCGGCTGTCTGGCTGCAGGTCTCCGAGGAAGGTATCAATCAAAGTGAGTAACCCATGATTAGTTGGACGGATGATTATTCGCAATGTTTATCCTCATAGACGTTTGCCTGCTTTGAACTCAGCAATGTATCCCTTGTGTTTCTGAGACAAGTGTTTCGCTTGGTAACTTCACAGTTCCTAGACCGAGTTTCTGGCCCTAGATAGTGACCATAATAATATCATATTATATACTCATGGTAATCATGGTTGTCACCCCTACCCCTACATATTTTGGGACATAAAAGATAAGAAATATTTCTATCCATCAAAAATATAAACATATATCTGGGGGTGACAGTGGTCCAGTGGTAGAGTGTCCGCCTACAATTTACAAGGTCGGGAGCTCGATTCCCGGTTCCGACACTGCGTTGTTTCCTTGGACAAGAAACTTAATCAACATTGTCTCAGTCGACCTAGCTGAAACTGGGTACCCGGCGTGGATAACCTTCTGTGCGACTTAGTGGGTTGCCGAGGTTGGACCGGGGTAATAATGCTTGAAGCGCTTTGAGCAGTGCGTATAGTGCTGTATTAGCACGCAGCGCTGGATGTATATAGCGCTATATAAGACTCAACATTATTATTATTATCATGAGTATATTTTCGTGATACATTATATAGTCACTCCAGGGCCAGAGGAAACTGGTATACAAAAATTGTCATTTGCTGACCCTTGGCTTGTGTTGCAAGGGGATATCTGCTAGAAAAGTTCAATTACTGAAAAATGTGTATTGTCTGCATACTTAACCCAGTATTGAAGTCTTTGTGAATGATTTTGTAGTTCTGCCGATGTCTTATTGTATCGTTATTGTTGACGTATTTCCTATATCCGGAATTTGAATTTGAAACTGGCGGTATCCATCCTGCTTTGTGCACGTACCGGATGTAGACAATGCGTGCACAATAACGATACAATTAAACATCGGCAGGTATACAAAATACTGAACCGCAAAAAAAACGTCACCCCAAGTAACATTGCATGAAAAGTTGTCATTTAAATATCTATGTAATTTTTGTCAAAGTTCCTAAAATTTAACATTACCGCGTCCGGAAATATGAAATTTGATGATAAAAACCAAAGCAGATGACAATAAAACCGATCACCCAAACGCACCACGGCAACGGCTATGTAACCCGATACACGTGAGTTCCATGCAAATTGAAATGCACATGCGTTCTCCCATTTCTTGCCCTATAAAAATACACCCAGATCGGATAACGTTCATTCGTTATTGAATTGCTACGACATGCCAAGATTGACAATAAATCAGCGACACCAAGCTCTTGGACGATTGCAAGCTGGACAAACCGCCCGGCAAGTAGCCAATGCATTTCAAGTCCACGTTTAAACCAGATTTTCATAAACAGATCCATTTAGTAATTCTCAACGCATTCGAAGCGTAAACGTTGTCCGACGCCATGTTTGGTGACATCTTTTAAAATATGCAAATTAGCCATGTTGCTAGATAATGCCCTCCAATTTGCGGGCGTTTTCACTTTACAATGCCCTCCAAGTTTCAGATATGGCCGGTCCGTTTATCGATAATTTTACGTATTTTAGCAATAATGTGAAATAACCTGTTGTAAAATCTTTTCCCGAGTTGATAGGTCCGTTTTGTTTTGGAAAATTCTATGCATTTTGGCAATAATTGCAACGGGCAGTTAATAACAGACCTCGAGCTCGGGCTCCTGCAAATGATAATGCCTTCAAAAACGACGTTATCCTTATATGAATACTAAATTTATCATAAAGGTATAACAGCTATATTCGCCAACATCAAGTACATGTTGTAAGTATAAGTTGAACATTGGCAGCACTGCATGCGTTTCAAGCCGATCTGAATGCTATATCTCAACAGGGGTATACATGTGGCATGACGTGATAGTTTTTGCAAGTTTTAAATAAACTGCTGGTTAGGTAAACACGCATCTTAACAACGTTCCACAAATGCGCCATTCAGGCCGGTTATGTAAGTCACGATTTGTAAGCTTTACATGAAAGAAGGGTCAGTCATTTATCACGAACTAAAGTCATCACCACTTACACAGCTTATATGTGCGAATTGGCAACATATATCCGGTTGATTCCACAGAATGGAAAGTACCTTAAACTCCCGTAGAAGATATAAGTTTTTAAAGGAAAAAAAGAAAAGCATATATAGATAGCACTTTTCAGTGGCGGATTCAAGGGGGGGGCGGGCAGATGGTCCGGACTCCCTCCTTTTGAAAATCAAATACGGAAAATTGTATAATAAAGAGTCCTCGAAACCCGAATGGGACTAACATTTGTAAATACCTTTTGGAACCACACAATCATTGACTGAATTAGTCACACTTTATGCGTTTGAAGCGACGGCCGCAATTTTGGGATTAAAGCCCCGCCTCGAAAACAGTTAGATTTTGTGTTCTACTCGTGTTTAGTGTCTTCTTTAGGGTTAGGGATAGTTTAGAGATAGAAATAGGGTTAGGTTTGTATGTTTTCCCCACAAAAAATGTCCGATCAAAATAATCCCTCCTTAGACAGTGATCAGGATGGCGAACAGATTGTAAAGTTTGTCAGTTTGGCTGCTTAATCGAGTCCGCGAGATTATTGTAATGGGAAGGGAGAGTGGAGAGGTGGATTACGGTTTTTGCATGCGTGATAAGCATAAGGGAGAATAGCGCGTTTACAGATTGGGTTCCGAAGAATAACCACAACTATGCAATACTTACCTTGAAGAAGCAACATCGCATATTTTGATATTTCACACTCTTTTCCTGGCAAGTGAGTGAGTATGGATTAACGTGACTTTCGGTAATTGTTCAACCATATCGCCACGGTGGTTCCAGGGAGATCTCATTTCCGAGCAACACGGCAGCGACTTGGGCGGGATTCGAACTCGGAACCTTGCCATTGCGAGTCCAGTGCGGTAACTACTGCGCCAACCCCGCGCCCTGTCTTTTCCTGGCAGTACATTCCTTTTAGAGTGCGTTCACGTAAAGTAAATCACCATTATTGAACAACACATAAATTAGTCATGTAATGTACTCAAGTCAAATGTATAGACAAGGTATATTTCCTGTGAGAAAGAAATGATAATCCATGTGTCCATTGTACATCCAACATGGCTGTCCGAATTGGCTTCAATGAGTACAAGCGGGATTTGCGAACACATGCTCTTTGAAACCGTGAATTTCACGACTTGCGCGTGAAAATAAAGTAGGCATCACGACTTGCACGTGTAAGTGTAGCGTTGGAGCAAACCAGTTATTCAAAATGGCGGTCAATATAATGAATTGGGACACCAGTATGTAGGTTTGAATGACACGTTATCGAGTAATATATCATCATATAGGTTTGTATAGTTGCTGAATACAAATATGATGTTATTTTGTCAATAATTATTCATCCACTACTAAGCGCTCAGCAGAATGTGTGGATGATTTCCCTGCGTACTGAAGGAACTGAAGATGATTGCAGGTCTGGTCGTCCGAAAACGTTCACGTCTGATCATAGTTAGCTTTATAATGGAACTGTGCAATCCTTCAGTCATGTGCCCACGTTTGCCAATTGAGTGCAGGAGGAAAGCCCGCATCACCAGTGAAGAACTGGATGAATTTGATGTGGTCAAACCTGCGAGCTACGGCTGTTACATATACTACACTGTGGCAGCGCGCCATATGATCAGTGCATATGCAAATACTGATCACTACTTCAAATAAAAATGCCGAGCCCACTACGGCGGGAATCGAACCCACGGGAGGATCGGAAGGGTCAACCAATTAGCTACCCCGCCGCCCAGATCAAAATGATGATGTTAATATCATGGTGGTTTCTGACATTGGTGTGGCCATTCAACATATTGCTGGAGGTTCCATTTACGAAGAACAGTCCTGGTACAGATTGCAATGTAACTTCTATGACAAGTATTGTGCTAAAAATCACCATCCTCTTCAGTCATCTTTATATGTAGGAGTAGTATTCATGCTTAGCACAACCAAGACGCAATACAAACAACGAAGTAAAAACGGATGAGCACTGGGGAAATAGTTTCCAAAACATGTTTGGAATGCCATTAGAGCCGAGATATGTTTGATTTGGACTTCTTGAGAACGGCTTTTGGACAGTCTTCAGTGATCACAGTTGCAAAATGGCTTTGAAGTGTATTGTGAATGTGATCACTGTAAGCAGCCATCCATGGCTCCTCAAGGTTACAGATGCCGGGTGTAGACCATAACCATTTCCAGAACCTTTTACTGGATGCTATAGATGGGGTAGACCGAACTAGTCACTACAAGTTAGAGTCGCGTCGCAAAAAAATACAATTCGTGCTATAATGTTAATATTTATTTTATTGGTCGGTGAAATAGGTGCACATTCGGTATTCGTATTCATCATTATTATTATCGTGTTTGTTGTTTTGAGCAAAGATATGTCGTCATGGTTGACTGGTCCCAGCAATGGAATAACGTCCGCTGTCGTTAGAAAGCCCACACATTTGCAAATATACATGTATGTACTGCAGATAACGACCTACAAGTTAGTTTATTTACTTATGAAACATTGTCTACAATAATACGGATAGCAGTTGGTGGCTGTTTTATGCCTTTTGGCTAATTTGTAGCCACTTTTTCGGTGTCGCGACCAGTTCGGTTTGGTGACGAGTTCGATCTGATCCCTGTAGATCACCTTTCAGAATCAGTATTGTTGTTGATGTTCGACTGTGTATGGAAAATGCTTTTCTTTGAAAGAAAACAATCTATTTTGATAATTAATTTGTTTCGTGTCATTTCGGATAAATCAAAAACGGGATGGTCGTTAATCGACGTAATAGAAAATTATCCAAAACAGGTCCTGAGATACTTTATACAGAGGATACTGTGTATGATCATCTCAGGAAAATAACGACAAATCATCCATTGGATCATCTGAAAGAATCAGACACTCAGAGACATCTTAAAGTCTCTGAATCTGAAATGAACATCCATAAACAGTTTTGGATCTGCAGGGTCAGAACATTTTGGTTCTGCAGTGACAGCTGATGGACATAATCTGGCACTACGGAAAATGCACATTATCAAGCGTCACATTTGTTGGGGTTTTTGTTCATTTAAGTTTTCCGCTTACACGTGGCTTATTGACAAGTTGGTTGCCCTCGCTCACTCTAGAAGTGTGGATTAACATCTTTCATCCAAGATATTCTTGGGCGGGTTCTGTGCCTTCCACTGAAGAGACTCACCAACATTATTTCTGGTTTTTCAATGAGGGGGAGACTGACCGGGTTGAGGAAGAATACTCTAAATTTCTGGTGGTGAGCATATAACCCTGCGATACACCAATTTCTGGTGGTTGGCCCTAAGCGGGTGATGTACGTTTAGTTCAGGGGACAAAGTCTATATCTAAGCCTTCAACGGAGACGCATATTGTTATTATTATTATCATCATTATTATGATTAGTAGTAGTAGTAGCATTATTATTATTATTATTATTATTATTATTATTGTTGTTGTTGTTTTCGGACAGTGACACTGTCGAGCATGTAATGCAACACATTTGATTATGTTCCAATTTGATTATAAGTTTATATCATATCCCTCTATATTATTGTATTGGGTGTTATTTCATTTATTGCTTTTGCGATCACATAAAATTCAGTCACAATAAAAAAAGGACACTGCCAATACTCAAACGCATCATGTAGTAGCTTCAACTTGGTAACTATGCCGTATCTATTTCAGACCATCTTCTGTTATTCTGTTCCACAGTTTGAGCGTTATTAGTGGAATTAATCCACGAGACGAGACCAGTTTTGGGACCACTTTTAAATAGAACACACAAGTTCTATCTATTTATTCCGAGATATGTTTCAAAAGATTATACTGATATATGGAGCATGTTTGATTAAAAAGCATGGTTATTGCCAGTATTTCTCAACATGTACTCACCCTGTAGTTGGGCTGGGCACCCTGAGATATTCCGACTGGGTTAGTATGTTGTGTTGATTCTGACTCAAGTGTACTCTACTCTTGCAACTGGGTATATCTCCTGAGAACTCTTATTCCTTTGGACCAACAACGCGGAGAAGTAAATGGCGCCTTACATACACTTGTATGCGTCTTAACTCGTGGGAAGGTAGGGGTTGTTATCATAAAGGTATTAGAATTGTTACTTTATTGAGCTTTAACTGATACTCTTGGTCCGGGGTTTACAAGTTCCAACAAAGAGAACGCGAGTTACCTACAAGCATGGTCGTCCCATTCAGACCGAACTAATCATGCGGAACATGTCGGTTTTCACAGTTTGAATGTAATACATATAAAAACGTGTGTCATCCATATTCAAAGTATTTCAATCTCAAAGGCACATACTCGTACACACATAGCTAAGACTTTCAGGCGAACCAGTTTGACGAATCACTATGTTTGAGAAAACAGAAATTAAGTCAATTTATAAACTTTTGGAATAAGTCTGTATTTCAGATATTTATATATGAATCTATTGATTTGTATAATTTCTAACATTTTGTACTTTGAACGTGTATTCAGTCATATATTCTTATTCATTCCGGTCGGGTAAGTTCAAGTGAGTGGGTGTGTGAGACATGAACTCGCTTTAAAGCGACGTAGAACTTTGTGTTAAGTGTTTTCGTATTGCTGAGAGTTACACCTCTCCACGTAGTTTTCTAGTGATGTTAGTTCAGTTTATTTGTCAGTGTCTAGTCAGTGAAAGTTTACCGTTTAATACAAAGGCATGGGGAGGTTTGGAATGTTTGGTCTGACCCCGTTGACCGTCAGTAATTTTATAGGTCGTGTACGTTTTATTAAAGTACTTTACATCATCTATACTGAATAAAAGTACTTTACAGCATCTATACTGACGTGCAAAAGAAACGATACCAATTATTTCAAATATTTTCCCTTACGTCTGTGTGTCATAGTTAATCGAAAGGATGCTTGAATTTCACTGAGTGTAATTAGATTGACATCATCTCGTTGATAAAACTTGAAGGGATATCTCTTGCATATCCAGCGCATTCGTGAATTCATTCAGTAGTCTCTCAAAATGTTTGTATTGTTTCTTTTGCACATCAGTATATAAGTGGGCAGTACCTAACATGAAATATGCTCTCCAACATACATGCATACGTCCATCCATGAATGCATGGCTGGATGGATAGGAATAGAGAGATAAACAGATATAATTGTGTGTATAATATGTATGTTAGCAGTGGCTGTTAATGGATCACATACATGTAGTTATGTTTACATATACTAAACGGAAAAAGTGTCTGTGCATTCATTTAAGCTGATTAAGTTTTCTCTTTGTGTTTAAGGAAAGTGATATTTTTGGATGGTAAAAGCGTGAGTGACGCAAACTGAATGCATCTTTTTCAGTAAATAATGGAATAAGACGTCCATGAATAATTTCCACACCGGGGGTGAAAAGTCACTGAACAGAGTCAATGA
>JAUELE010244448.1:0-11187 GCA_031471655.1 Diodora aspera | reverse complement strand
TGCCTCTTGCACATCACATTGCGCTATGGCTGAAATATTGGCCCCTGCAATGTAAAAATCCATTTCACTCACTCACTTAATGAAATTCAGCCCAGAGATTGGCTCCTGAATTGACATGATGTACATGTTCATGACGGTGATACCATGGTAATATAACTGAAAGATTACTCAAAGCTGTGCTCAATTCAAAATCACTAGCACACCCATCTTTTTTCAGATATGGACAGTGATTTTATGTGCACTTCCAACGCTCTTGACCTGTCCCAGAAGTCTTGCAGCAGTAGCGACAGCGATAGCAGCAGCCTAATCAGTGTTAAAGACGAGCCTTTCGATGACGACGACCCTTTATTCACGGCAACTTCAAGTTCATGCACCATGACTGCGGCATCTTTCAAACAGTCAACGATCATTCTGGCGACCACCCCTAAGTGTACACCTGACCAACCCGTGTTCCCCCAAATCACAGTAAAGCAGGAACCCCCAGACACTTTCTCTAGTGCTGAAACAACAAGTGAGTACTTAACATCGTCACCTTGCATCCACTGGCCTCATTTAATGTTTAAAATTATTTGTATAATAAGTATATGGGTAGCATTTTGATGATCTTTTAGGTATTAAAGAAAGCTGAATTTATCTGGGTATCCTGTATACATTGCTGTTCATTGTCAAACAATTTTCAAAAATTAAGGGGAGAAATGTTGGGTAAAGCAGTGGTTAGCAACATGGTTTCAACCCTCTGGACAAACACCCAGCCTAAATGATTTCTATACTTCTAAAGGTTGACTGAGAAACGGAAGAAACACTTGACTGGTATCTTATTGAAAATTGATGTTTGTGACTGGCCTGCTGTAAAAGATCTGAGATAGCAGTTTGTAAGTGGGATTGTGGGATAGGGCAGTGGTTAGCATGTCGGCCCAGCAATCTGCCAGCCTTGACTGTTGTAGCTCGAGTCCTGCCCGGGCACCTCTCTTTCAACCCAGAGACAGAGGAGCTCTGACACTGTGATGTTGGTGAGACTGTGGTGATGTGGCTGAACGATTGCCAAAACCATGCAAAACCCAAATCACTCACTCACTCAGTTTGTTAGCAGTTGATTCATTGATCTGTACAAAATGCTATGTTACCTATTTGCGTGTTGTTCACTGGAGATTTGTTTGTGTTTTAGTTGCAGTGGATCAGATCATTCTGCCCCCAACTCCCCCCAGTAGTGCTAGCAGTGACAGTGATGGAAGCTTGAGCCCACAGCGGTCCGCACCTTCCAGTCCTGTACGCCAAAACACATCACGTCAAACACATCAGCACATCTCCAGCACATCAGCCTCTTCAAAAACTTTATCACAGCCCCTCTTTGTAAATCCAGTAAGTATCATCTCTTTGTTCATCAATTTTAACTGGCTACTCCCTAATATTATATTATGGGTGACTACACTTTGACATACTGGGTAATTAATGCTTATGAGAGAGAGAGGGAGGGGGTGAGGACTACCTGGCGCAGTGGTTACCGCACTGGACTCGCAATCAAAAGGTTCTGAGTTTGAATCCCGCCCGGGTCGCTGTCGTGTTGCCCGGAGATGGAAGTGCCCTGGAACCACCATGACGATATGGTTGAAAAATTACCGAAAGTGACGTTAATCCAGAGTCACTCGCTCACTCACTACCTTTTCCTGATTGCTATGGTAGATGAAGGTGTCTGGAGGGGGTTTCAGCCCTGTGACCATAGCAATTGACAGGTGTATATTTGAAATCAAATACTAACCCTTTATCTGCTAACTTTATTTGATTGCTACTGGGCAACTGCCGACTCTTAACTTCACAGGAATAACAGGCTCTAGTTACCGACATTTACTTCTGTCTTTGCAGTTAAGATTTGGTATTTCCTAGTTTCTCTCTAATAACCATTAATTGCAAAATGTGTACAGTAATCATGAATATATCGGGGACTAGAATTTTAAAACTTTTAAAGATGAATAAGTATTAACTTGGATAAGATATTGAAAAGCGAAAGATGAGGGATAAACTATTTGTGATATCTGTAATAAGTAATTGCCTTGTGATACTGATGATGATAGTTTATAAGTCAGAATTAATGATGAAACTTAAAAATAGTCTTCGTTTCAGTTACCTCAGTCTGGGCTTCTCATTCTCTCAGAGGAAGAAAAGCGCACCCTGGTGTCCGAGGGATACCCCATCCCCGGAAAACTTCCACTTACTAAACAGGAGGAAAAGAATCTGAAGAAAATCCGTCGAAAAATTAAAAACAAGATCTCCGCTCAAGAGAGTAGAAGGAAAAAGAAAGAATATTTGGAAGCACTGGAAAAAAGGTGAGAAGAAAATGATATTCAAAGTGATCATGAAGCTTTCATGTGATGTCTGGTGATTAATGACCACACGAAACTGAGCTGAAACACATTAGGCCACATATGTGTGGTTATCACTTGTCATATAAAAACAGTGTTTTGGCTCAATCGTTCTCAATGGTGCATTGGTTAATGTATCAACCCAGTCATCTGCCAGCCTTGGCTAACATGGTTCAAGTCCTGTCCGGGCACCTCTCTGTCATCCCGGAGATTGGAGCCTCACACTGACGTTACGTTGATAACACCATGGTGATGTGGCTGAATGCCGCAAATATCGCTCTTTTTGGATTGCCTACTCTTTTGCCACTTCCCTGTTTACCCACTGCATGTTATATCACTGTTAAACTTTAAAATTGTCATTTGACTGTAAGACCTTGCATTTAAGAAAAATCCTCTTGACATTAATTTTATTGCCTTGGTTTTGTTGAATTTCCAGTTGGAATTGGGATGATGGTACTTAAATTGTAAAATCATGAAAAAAACCACTGAAAAATTCACATCATGTCAAGAGTGTACAAATTTCACTTGCTATCATTTCATGCCTTAAATCATATCAGTTATAATAATTTTGTCATATCTTTTTGCAGAGTGGAATCATTTAATCAAGAAAACACAGACCTGAAGAAGAAAGTTGATTCATTGGAAAACAATAACAGGTAAACTGAAACTTAGACCAAACAAAAAATGTGTTAGCGATCAAACCTCTTTACAGTGTGGAGTAGGTGGGTCAAAAATAATAAAAAATATGTTATTGTCGGGTAATCTGAGAGACAACATATTTTAGTGGGCCTTATATATGATAAACACATTAACATTTGAAAATGTAAAACTCATGTTGAATATTATATTTATCTTGTTTTTGACATTATCAGGTCGTTATTGGGTCAGCTTCACAAGTTGCAGTCACTTGTTTCTAAAATGCCACGACCATCATCTGCTTCTGCAACACAAACTGGAACAGTGCTCATGGTGAGTTATCTCCCTTGTTTTGTAGTAAGGTTTGTTTTATGCACTTTTAAAAGCAGTATCTCCTGCAGGGAAATTCTGTCAAACCTGTTGGTTTCATGATTGTAAGGCCAAATTACAGGGTCAAACCAAAAAAGGTGATGAATCTTTTTGATATATACATGTACCGGTATTGTTAAACAGTATTCATCAATGATATTCACTGTTCCTTTTTACCTGCACAAAACAGTTATGGAATTTTTCTGTTTTTTCACTGTTGCCTTGTTTAACATTGTTTTCATTCTTTCTTGGACAAACATGGAACTTTTGTTGACTGTAACATCCAAAAAGTGATGTAAATGTATCTAAAAGTCTGAACAGTTCCATATCTGTCTTACAATGATGCCAAATTATGGGAGCAGGTTGGATGTGGTGTCTTATTGGGCTGGAAGCTCCTGTGTTCGTCAGTCAAACTTTGTTCCAACAACAAATCCAAAACAGAATTTTACCTGGGGGTTATTTTGTTTACCGCATTACTTTGTATTATGGGGAAATTTAATCATCCCCTTGGGATTACCATGGAAACTGCTTATTAATGTTTCGAGATTTGTATGTTGTGAACAAACTGTGACTGTTATGAATTTGTGGTGATGGGAATTCAATATAGGAGCTGCAGCCTAATACGACAGACATTAGTTTTTAGTTTTAAAAAAATTTATAAACAATTTCAGAATTTGTGTTCAAGAAAATTTGGTTACTAATTTGGTTCACTATTTTTAATAGTGGAATAAACTTTCTAAAAGTACATAAAAAATTAAAAATTGAAAAATAAAATAACAAAAAATATTTAGCAGCCTTCACAAAGGTCTGACAAGCAGCCGTTTTTGTATGCTGCAGGTCCTAGTTTTGTGCTTTGCTGTATTCCTGGGCAGCTGGTCTCCCACCTCTTTGAACATTGGCTACTCTTCTGGACTTACTCCCGTCTTCATGAATAAGCCTGAGTACATCCGTCCGGCACCGGACCATGGGCCACGCATTGCCAGTGCTGATGTCAAAGATGACTATTCCACACCTAATAGTGAGTTGCTAGTGATGCATGTGACAAGCAGACCTGGGTGTTCACGAGTTAAGATGGACATTCCAATTTCAACAGTTTGATTGAAAACAAAATTGTTTTGAATACTCTTTTTGAAACATTTGGCTCAATGCTTGCAGTTCTTTGAAATGTTCATCTTCTCTTTAAAAAAATGTTCTGTTGATGGTGGTGGTTTTATTATTGGGAGGTTCAATATGTTTCAAGACACAGGATATTTTTGGTTCGTATTGGCATCACAGTTTGCTACTCAATTTTAGCTGATTGCTAATCAATTGCTCATGAAATGCCAACCAATTTGCACCAAATGCTTATCATTTTTGTCTGGAAGTGCAAAACTGCTAATCAAAAATTTCAAAACAAAAAATACCCTGAAAGATAATTTCATTGAAAATTTGATGTACTGGTAAGTTACATTTCAACTTCAAGTAGTGTGCACTTTACCTGGGAAGCACATTTACTACAGTTTCATAAAAAAACAATTAAAATTGATGATAGTGTCTGAAATGGATTGGTTAGTTCATTACTCTGGTATTTGTAAAATTGCAGGTTTTTGAGAAGTCAACCGATGTCCCTTGGATAGAATAGAGCTCCAGGCAAAGAGAATAGGATCTTTTGCTTTCACTTCTATTTATGTCTCTTTTTAACTTTCATTGCATTACGGCTGATAAATTGCCCATACAAGGTAAAACCCAGGTTAACCTAGCTTGACTTGGAAAGACGCGGGTCCCATTTTATGAAAGCATCTTATCATTGTGACCTCATAAACAATGTCTTAATCCAAGTCTTAATGCTGTTTATGGTGTTATAAGGCCCTCCTAACTTTATATAAGATCAGCACTCATGGGGCTTCCGGGGAGTGACATGATGTCACATAGATAGAATAGGACCTCAGTAACCCAATGCTTGTCGTACATGGTGACTAAAATGGGGATCTTTTGCTTTCACTTTGCTTTCTATCGATCCCTTTTATGAGCTGGTTTTTCATTCGATGTGTACCTTGCACATCACTTTGTGTTATGGCTGAAATATTGCCCTTGCAACGTAAAACATTTCAACTCAACTCAACTCATGATATTTTAACTTCGTGGTATCTTTACAATACCCCAAAGTTACAAACTTTTCATAACATGAGGGACCAGGCTTTTAAAACAGTCACAACAACAATCATCTGAATAAATAGAGAGACATTCATGATCAGATCAACAACACTGACCACACCGGGTTCAGATTCTCCTTATACTAGCTCACCTTTATTGAGCACAGAGATGGAACTCGCACATGGTCAAATTATGTATGTAGATCTCTGTTAGTTTGACCCCTTTACTATTAATAACCTCTTTTTGGCTTGCAGTGAAATCACGCATGTTAATGTCAGTGAAAGAAGAACAGGATGAGTTGATTGATGAAGTGCGGTCGTTCTACCCGTGGGACCAATCATGGTGCTTATCTGAAGTTAGACAAGGACAAGAGGAAGAGCCCGACATTGTGGACAAACCCAGTGCTTTCAGCGCCCATATACCCAAACCTGATGGTGTAGATACTGCGGGTGAACACGTCATCGAGGCTACCCGACCGGATGTCATTCGTGTCCCGGTTCTGACCATGTCGGTAAAAAGTATCGACCTAGAAAACAGCACGGATGACAGCTACCAGGCAACAATGCATCCCGACATCGCTGTCGCTCCGGTACAGTTCCGATCCATGGACAAGTACAGCAACATGAGTGTTGAAATAGAAACTGCGTAAATACTGTTTACTTGACAACAGATAATAGTGTATGTAGTACTTTGCACATACAGATTCAGTATGTAGCAATACATACAGACTTTGTCTCATTCTGGTGGAGGGCTCTTTTTGTCATTAAGAGGACCAAATGGATGGCATATGTTAAGTTTCTAGTATTTGTACGCTTGTTTTTGAACATTAACATTCATTTTTGGGAACCCATAAGGATTATATGGGAAATCAGTTGCTTACTATAGATGGTGGATGAATAGAAAAATAGATCTGTTCTCTCCAAGTGGGAGCTATTTAAAAAATGAAGAAAACACAAAAATGTAGACACTTAGAAATGTTTTTAACTTATGAAATCCGTGAGTTCAAATTAAATTATTTATTTATTCAACATACAAAGTATGAATGTGTTCTATCTGGCCCAAAAATCAGTACATTTATCTTCCTTGTAGTATGGGAGATATTCTACCAATGAATTTTTGACTAATCATTTGCAAGTCATGCACCACCACCACCACTGTGTCATGCGTTGTTTTATCTGTATCATTTCCACTCGTTGTTACCCCTGCATGCTTCATAGTTATTGTAATTAATACTCACATCGTGGTATGAATGTACAGAACAAAACAACATTCATCCCATTCATTTTTATTACGAGTATCATCAACACGTTAAAGCATTTTATATGTTCATTTCATTAATGCTGGTTTATTCATGCATGGAGCATGAAGCATTTCTTTTTTGTTTTGTTTTCGTTGCGACACTGTTGCAAAAATATTGTGCTAGAATGTAAGGAAAGTATTATCATCTGGATTTTTATGGTAACTGAATCGGAAAAAAAAAGAAAACATTTTATTTTTGAAAGATTTTTGTACATAGTATGAATCTGTGATTATATAGGTATAGGGTCTAGTCTGGCCCTAAACTGTTGGGGGTCTGTGATGGAATATGATGAACTATACATAATGTTACGTCGCCCAGGGACGAGGATACAGAGGGTGCTCTGTAATCACTAGTCAGTGTATATAGTTACATGGCATAGACGAAGATGAGAGCTATTTTTGTTGACCATTTTCCTGGTTGTGGGGATACACTACAAGGGCCAAATAAATGGTAAATGACCTGGTGTTAATTATATCGCAATTCTCTCTGTGTTTAACAGAGCTGCCTGTAAAAACGACTATTAATCTTAATAATAAAACATCTATGACAGTTATTTGAAGTTTGTAGTCATGATTTATCTGAATGCGGTCAATGTATAAACTGATGTTCTTGGTCTGGAGCCTCTTTAGTGATGTTCTCCTCTGGCTGTAGCCATAGAATTTGTCCCAAGGATGAACCCTGACCATGTTTCTGTTATAGTTGTGTGTTCCCAAGGGAGTTGACAAAGTTTTACAGTGTACATTGTCCCAGTAACTGGGCTAGTAATTGACTCTGCACATGGAGCATGGATTAGACACTATTTATGATTGTATAAGTGATCCAGTGACATTTGCTAGCAGTGGTGTCATTAGTGCAGTGGTTAGCATGACGTTCACAATTTGCAGTTACAGCTTTGAATCCTGCCCTGATATGCCATTTCATGGTGATATGGCTGAAAGATTGTCAAAAGTCACGTATAATCCACAATTACTCGCTCAATCATGGCATGTCAGAACCCCAATGCAAGTGAATGGGATCCATTACTTTTCATTTTTCTTTGCAGCAGAAACATTTTCCTCGTTATAAAATACCTAGTTCATGCAATTAGTAATTTTGTACAAGCTTTCTCTCTGCACACACCACCCCCCCCAAAAAAAAGAAAAACCCAACAAAAAAACAAATTCTGTATGTTGGTAAAGGATACATCACTGTGATCTGTCAGGGTTGCTCAGCCATGTTGGAAGGTTGAACCCTACATTTAATATGATAAACATGCTGAACAAACTGGGCAGTAAACTTCAGATATTGAATTTATGTAAATATCCTGGAAGTAGTTGTACTAAACAAGTTGCACAGATGTTCTGAATCCTATGATCAATGTAGGTGGATTGAATATCATCTTTTTCATGGGAATTTACCTCAAAGTAATGCAGACGGCAGCTTGCACAACCCTCGACTGAATTGATGCACAGGAGTGGGAAATCAATACACAAGTTTATGTTCACAACATCATACTTAGTGGATGTCACAGCTGTTGTTTGCTGATCAAGTCCATAATGCCGGGGGAGGGAAAGAACAAGCAATTCCCCCAAGCCTACATGTAAGGTGAATCTATCTGGATGATGGAACATTATTTGTATGGTTAGGAATACAGTATTCTGAAATTAATGTCTTAAACACATTTGATGAAACCATAAAAGCAACGAACTATTGGAGACCAGATCAGTTTACATTAAGGGGCAAGCTAAAAAATATGAAGAGTAAGCAACACTGAGAGGAAACATCCACTGGAAAGAGAGGATCAGAAGAGAAAGAAGTCTCCAAGCTTTACTATCCTGTAACATGCACAAGGTTCTTCAAAAGTTTGTTCGAAGTAGCAAATGATCAAAACCTGAAAACCACAGGTTGCAATGCTGTCAATGACAAACCGTACAGGTTTTGGGCCCTGTTTCATAAAGCGATCTCAGAGACTCAGTTAATTTAAAAACCAATGTGACAAACATTTGTCCATATTTCTCCACACAATGTAGGACTGATTTTAGGGCATGTTCTACAGCTTCAAGCTGTTTTATCAACCAGGATGAGAGTTAAAACTTGGTTTAAAAAGTTGCTCTTAAGAGTTTAGAATCAGCTAAGATTGCTTTGTGAAACAGGGTCCAATCTTGCACTTTGCTTGTGGAATGGTGGTCCGCACCAAATGAACAATACTGTTCTTTGTTTTGGCTTGTAAGCTTTCTGTGTAATGTAAATAAGGAACAAACTCGGGGAAGTTTTGTAGAATTTATTCCTGTGAAGTATGGGTTATTATTGTGAGAAAGTTGCCTTATTGTGACGACCAGTACAGCTTGGTCTGTGAGGAGTTTGGCACATCAATGTGTTTGTGAAACATTGAGAAAGGCAAAATCTGGTGCAGAACAAAACAAAGATTTTCTTGAACTCGCTTGTATTCTGAAGCGATATGTCGGATTTGAAGATGTTCTTGCTACAATACATCATTGGCAACCCATGATCAGTCACCCTTCGTGTGCCTCTCACGAGGGTTATAACAAGCTGATGAGTTGGGAAAGGTGTTAACACACAGTATATTGATTCGTCCAACCACAAAGGGTGAGTGAGTGATACGTCAGTGTGACGGCTCCTGTCGTGACGGCTCCTGTCTCTCCGGGCTGAAAGAGAGGGGTGCCCAGGCAGGACTCGAACCACGACCACCAAGGCTGACAGATTGCAGAGCCGATGCGCCATCCTGCACCCCCAAACCACAACGACGTGGTTTGACATTCAACCAATGACAACTGAATACTCTCTAAGCAGCAATACCAAATTCAATAAGAGTGATTGTTCTTGGCTACTGATAGATCACATATGGTCATGCAGTTATAGGCTTGTTATGACCCACAGGAGAGAAACAAGACGTGTGCCTGACCCTGGGTTACGGACGATAGCTATAAAACAGAACAGACAATCAGATTACAACTTCCATAGTTTTTCCTGCATTCAAAAACATGTATATTATAGATCTGTCAAACTTTACAAAAACTGATACAGCTTATCAATGCAACTAACCACAATTCTTTTAATGTTGCTCCTTTCAAATTTCTTAGCAAGAGATTGACATATTCTTAACCCTCAAAGCTTAAGAAAAATAGAATTGAGAAATAATGTCAGTTCATATTGTTTCAAAAATATGCAATATGTAAAAGGAGTATGAATGGTATCAGTTAACCAACCTTGTATGTTGTGAAGAAAAAAAATGACAAGAAGGAAATTGAACATTTTGATTTGGCGAGTCAAAGTCTCAAATACAAGCGTAAATATTCTAATACTAAATTTACTAGCATCACAACCTTGTCATTATGCAGCAACAATGAAAAAAAGTATACACCAACAAAATATAAGTGATGATTCTTTCTAATACATTGTTTATTGAACTGGTACATTTCTCTTAATGTAATAATTTTACATACAACTTCTCATGAAAACTCGGTAAAGGGACGCACGTTGTTCTCAATCAATACAATCATTTGATGCATGTCTGATTTTGCTCACGTTGGGACAAGTGAGACTTTTTTTTAAAACTGGGGGCACGTAAAGGATTTTATACTGACGGCAACAAATAGGGGAATGAGGTAATATGTTTTGCTTACAATGCAGTTTGAACATGTCACATATTTGAATCAGTTATGAAACACGACCTGGCAGAATCTGGTGCATCTACCTAAACGTTCCATTATTTCTTTACATCAGCATATTTACATCCCCTATTTTCAAACTAAACTTACAACTAGCATGATTCATCAGGTAGCCAATACCTACGAGTCTTGCCAACAACCACGCTCTGTCAAACAACGCTTGCAAAATCACATCTGATGGCATTTTCACACATGGCAGGCAGGAATAAATATGATATTGCAGATATTTGACATAAATCTTGATGTATTCTGTGAAAGGCAATTTCTCTTCTTTTCCCTCTGTAACTCCTTTATTAAACAGAAAGGACGATGTTGCCATATCTCTCAAGCCTAATTTGTTAGAGATCGTGCCAGCCCAATCATTGACATCTACTGAAAGCATACTGAAACAGTGTCTAATATTGCATTGGGCAACTTTTTTAGCCACAGCCTACAAACTTACATCCTCTTCACAAACATTAATGCTCTTACCCAATTCAATTTAAATATTTTTCTTATATACGGTAAGTAACTACAACCCAAAAGTGTTTTACAAGGTAGAGATAAGATTATATATTATTATATGTTTTCCGGTCTTCTATACAAGACTAATTTGAGTAGATGTCGTTCAAATAACAGCTGTAAATATTGGTGTACAAGGAACAACACATTTACAAGGCTTCATTGTTCTTAAACTTATGATTAATGATTGATTACATAATGCCACACATGAGTTCACAGGGGG
>JAUELE010244437.1:0-11187 GCA_031471655.1 Diodora aspera | reverse complement strand
GTAATGCATATCACCCTATCCATGCTGTGACTGGCAGGCTTATTAAAGGGATATCATTTTAAACAGGGCATTCTAGTATAATCACACTTACAGGGACTTGATGAAAGTCTATGTTTCACATAAAGGCATATTTCCCTGGTAAATCTAACCGAGAGACGGGAGCTGTACTTGGAAGGTATGATCACCGGAAACGGAGTTATTTGTACCAAGCCTAACTGCAAAGGTCAGCTGCGCAATTAAGCTGTTTATGGGTGGTTGCAGCATTGTACTGACCTTGGCATGGCTCCAGGTGTCATGACCCTGGAACGGAGCTATTAAAATGAAATAGGTCAACCCGTTGTAAGGTTAACAGCACAAGTAAAGAATGAGATACATGTGTCGTCATAAGAGACAGCGCAAATGTTACACGCGACGCACGAATATAGCACAGACTAACATTTAGTCCCAGAAATATTAATCTACAAAAATATATTAAAATACTAAAACCAAAAAGGAGCCCATATCTAGACTTGGGAAGGCTCCATTATCTTTGTATACTTTAGGGTCTGGGCGACAGATTAGGATATAGCACAATATATTCAATGAAGGCCTACTGTTGTTGGTCATAAGTTGACTGACATACGCCCGGGTCTCCTTAGTCTGTCTCGCAGACGCTGAATAACTAATTTTATCCAATGCCAGCCTACTACTGTGAGCCCACACCCTTTAGTTTAGCAAGTCTAGATAAACCCAAATTCAGCTTGTCCCTTGGCTGGTTTAGAATTTTATTTACAAAAAATTACAGTTTACAAAAGTACATTAAAATATTATATAATAACATTCCAGAGAATAATAATTAGTCTAGGGTCTCCTCTATTATCTGACAGTCAGTTAGATTTATGACTAGATTATCGAGTTCAACATAATTATTGTTGCAGTGCATGTTCTACGATTGGGCATTCCCAGTACTGTGGAGGTCAGGATTGGGGTAACGGTTAAGGTTAGTCAATGGAATGTAATATTAACGGGCTGTCCGGCTATACATAGACAAGCACTCATATACGGTTTGCGAAAAAGCCCTCATGTTTATATAGTTACATGTATATAGGTTATGTGTAAATGTTGTCGTTAAAGAATATTATTCTACTGGAAAAATATTGTTTGTTTTATATTTATGTTTGATCACGACGTCACGTCAATTTAAAAGACAAAAATGAGAGAGAATACAGTCTCATAATGGCAACAAAATGTGTTATGCTTATCACACCAGCAAAAGAAAACGTGATACAATTTAAATCAACATTTAAAATTAAAATATTTTAACTTAACATTAAAAATTTAAATATTTTAAATTAATGTTTAAAATTTAAATATTTTAAAGTAAGTGCCACACACACTGCAGACTATCTACACACTGGCTACGGCGAGGATGATGGGAAATGTTGCTTTAACACGTCCTTACACACTGCAAAGGGGGCCTTGACTCCGCTAATACAATTTACAACTTTGAAAATTTCTAACTATACTGACGTCCAAAAGAAAGTATACCAAGATGTTGATAGACTACTGAATAAATTCACAAATGCGTCGGATATACACGAGATATCCCTTCAAGACTTGGACGGTTTAATCAATGAGATGATGTCAATCAAATTACACTCACCGAAATCCAAGCATCCTTTTGATCAACTATGGCATAGAGACGTAAGGGAAAATAATTGAAATTATTTGGTATACTTTCTTTTGGACGTCAGTATAGAAGCAGTTACACATGCAGATAGAAAGACTGACATACAACCCAAGAGACAAACAGCCACACCGGCAGTTCGACAGGCAACCGGCATCATAAGTTTTACTTGTTTCAGTATATGAAGGCCATGACAAAGAATATGGACAAACAATGCTGTGGTCCCGATTACCCCACCGATCCAGAATTAAGATACACGTACATATTCATTTTTGGCGGCATTCAAACTTCGTTCAGCACTGCGACTCGGCAATTAATAATTAATATTTTATCAATTATAACAGTCGTCTATACCCACCCTAAATTGTAAAGAGATGTACTCTGAACCTCACCATTAGTTTCTTGCATAAGGAGTAGCGCATTAACTGAACTTCAATTTCAGTTTGCATTAGTGCTTTTTCTTCTGTTGGAAAGTATACTCACTAACAACATCTTTAAATTACGTCAGGTCAGCCAAATGACTATACTACATTGAAACATATTACATCATTTCTAAAGTCATCAAATTTGGAGGTTCATTTAGTGCACTGCTTTAACACACACAGTTTTACCACAAAACCAACCTACAGAAAAAGGAGGTGTTTAACCTTATGATAGCCGGTAGAGTTATGTAAAGCTTACCTTCGACCAAGTGAGGTAGAGTTATGTAAAGCTTACCTTCGACGAAGTGAGGTAGAGTTATGTAAAGCTTACCTTCGACCAAGTGAGGTAGAGTTATGTAAAGCTTACCTTCGACCAAGTGAGGTGTGGCAAGAAAGAGAAGAATCATCCAACAGCTTCCCGTCGTGAATGTTGAAGTCATGTTTGAGCATAATCTATCCCAACACAAAATACGGTTTATCTGAACTTCCAATAGACGCGTTTTACTGTGTCTCTGTATCCAATACGTCTCGGAGACAACAGCGTTTGACGGCCCTGAGCCCAGTAGCCAGAAATAATAGTACTAAAAGGCCCTTATACCTTGCTGTTGAAGGCTGAAGTCTCCGTAAGTACCCGCAATCTGCTAAACCAGCTGACAAAGAGAGCATTAAATACCTTAACTACAATAATAACTCGACATAAAGGAAGGACGTTCCATCTCGATTGTTCTTCTTCATTTCACAGAGGAGGTGGTACTTTGTAAATGAACATTTGTAAATGTACTTTGTAAATCTGATGCGTTCCATTATACTCCAACACAACTGTTATTATGTTTGTTCTTTTCTATTGTGTCGCTACCATTGTTTCGTTGTATTCAATTATCTCAAACATCCGGTACCACGAATATAACAATTGTGTAAATTTCTTTATTAAGGTCTTTGGGAATCTGTTTGTTTTCATATAATGGTATATTTACGGACATTGCTTTGACAGCTTATAAGCGAATGTCTCAGTTCTAAAAGGTGTTGTTCTACTTGGTTCCTTGAGAACATACTTAAACAGCCCTTGTAAAAGTGTATGCCTAATCAGGCCCGGATCCAATGTGGGCACAGTGGACTCGTGCCCCCTCTTTAGCTCGACCTTATAATTTCCTTTGCTAGTTAACCCAAAAACTATTATGAAAACCCATTAAATAGGCTGAACTTTCGCCACTTCACCACTTAACCCACCAAACAAATCCTACTCACCACTGGCAACATTTCTCCGACAAACCCAGTTAACTGATAAAACCTAGGTAAACCCCATACATTATTATTTTTAAACAAATAGTTTTAAAATTATTTAAAAAAACAAAAAACAAAAAAAAACCAGTAAAAACAAACAAACAAAAAACAAACAAACTTACCACTACTTCTCCCTTCTCTTTTACCCCACAATAACACCTGTACTAACTAACAAACAAAAAACTCCTTCCCAACTCTCTCCTTTTACATGGGGCAAAAACATTAACACTCTTCCTCCTTATTTTAGGCAACCAGTCCCCCGTGCACCAAATCAGTATATCTGGAGTTCAACGAGTGCTGGAGTGCTTAAGAAAAAAATCATATTCATCATTTATTTACGTATCAAGGCCATTGGCTGACATACAAATTCAAGTTACACACTTGTTGTGAGACATCAGGTGTTGAACAGTAGTATTGACATAATAGTATAGCATAGCATCATACATAATCGTAAATCTCCGTAGGTAAACAATCTTACAGTAACCTCCAAGCAATGTGTAAGGATAACAGCAGTGTTGCACAATCGATGATATTGAGATGATACAGAAAATAACCAGTTTCAGTATATAAGTCCCACTAAGTTAAAACATCCCATTATATACCCACACAGTCTCGCCCAAGCTCTGTGTATAAAGCTGGAAATAACTTTAGCACACCAAAATGTCACAGAATTATAATTTTGGAAAATTAGTAAGTCGTTCTCATATTCCCATGTCAAAAATGTTCTCACCCCTTTATTCTTCCCACATGATAGAAACATATGTTCGTCCGCTTCGGGCAAGAACAGGAGACGATTTCTTGGTCTGGCAAGGTGTGGAAAGTTCCTCTGAACAGCAAATGTCCTTGCTCTGAATCCAATTGAGCACATGTGGGACCTCCTCGGCCATCAATCAATGAAGTATGGCCCTTTTCCAGCAAATCGTATCGACTAATGCACATCTCGTCTAAGCATGTGTATGTTGTGGCTCCTCACGATGTCAATCGACTCATTGACAGCAAGCCAAATCGGATTATCGCCCTTAGCGTCGTTCGTGGGGGCGCCACACGTGACTCACTGGATACCTGATACACTTGATTATTTTATGTTGGTAGTGTAGGATTATTTTCATGCAATCTTTGTTACTTTGTTACCATGCATCTGTTACTTTGACAGATTACTTTGTAAATACTTTGTAGTTTTGAAATGCGTATTTCTGGAGATCATGTCGCTGCCTTTCTGGCGAATTGTCGAATATGAGCATTTTCGTGGGGGCGCCACACGTGACTCACTGGATACCTGATACACTTGTTTATTTTATGTTGGTAGTGTAGGGTGTCTTTTCATGCAATCTTTGTTACTTTGTTACCATGCATCTGCTACTTTGACAGATTACTTTGTAAATACTTTGTAATTTTGAAATGTGTATTTCTGGAGATCATTTCGCTGCCTTTCTGGCGAATCGTCGAATATGAGCAATTTGACGAAAATGAGCTATCTACAGAGGGCCGTAGCAAGCACTAAAAACCTGCTGGGCACAAAGTGATGGAAAGCTTCCCCTCTTTTCAAGCAAAATAGATGTGTTGTAAGGTTCAAATCAAAGAGTTTAAAACCACAACTATCTAACAGTGTTATTAATCAGACGGTAAACATATCATCAACACGAACATGTAATTTTTAGATAACGCTGACTGCAAACTATAGTGGACCTATGTTTGTGTATCTTATTACAGCAGTAGGCCTAGATTTTAATCTGAAAGATGTACATATATAGACCCTACCCATGCTTAATCTGCAGCTTTTTATTTATCTTATCTCTGCTTTGGTTTGGTCTTATAAAGTGTTACGTTGTTTGGACTTCAGACTGCAAAAATATCAATTTTGAATTTTTTCATGTGAAAAAAACTGGGGGGGGGGGAGGCATCTGCCCCCCCTGCCACCATTGGTGCTACGGCACTGCCTTGTATCAATAGAGAGGTTTCGCAAATGCACAAAAACAAAATAAGTTCATTTTCATAGTTAATGCGAATGTCATATTAAGTCATTTGTCATACAACAACTTCAGTGTTATTTGAAATACAAGTTAAAGTTATTATGAAAACGCGCCGATGTCCATCAAAACCAGACCTTGATGAACATTAGTTTACAAAATGACGTCACAGTACGCACAAACTGATGAGAGGTTTATTTACGTTTTCATTTTCGTGCCTTTGCAAAAACCTCTGTTATGATTTCATGGCTGATTTTCAAAGCTGAACAAGAGCAAGTTGGATGGTGGGTTAGAGTTGAGGCAGTCATTCTTTCCGAGTTAATATGTCACTTCCTGGAAGTTGGGAGCCATATTTGAACCCAGACTGCAGGTGCTAGCAAGCTGGTAGGATGTTAAAGTTGCATGAGGCCATTTTTCAACTTCTGTGACTGTGTGAGTGATTTTGAAGTTTTTCGGCAATCTTTCAGCCACATCACCAATGGACTCACCAACATCATGTCGGTGTTGGGGCTCCTGTTTCTCTTGGCTGAAAGAGAGGTGCCCGTGCAGGTACAGAAACACAACTGCCAAGGCTGACAGATTGCTGGGCCGACGCGCTAACCACTGCCCAATCCAGCGCTCCCATTCAACTTCTATAATGGAGACGTAAAGTGTATGATCCAGAAAGGCGGCCTAGAGATCAGTAACAAGAACAAGTGTGTGAAACGGGGTTTAACATCACAGAGGGCAATATTTCTGCTATAGCATGACTCAGTAATAAGACTTACCTAAACATAACAAATATTGACGTTCCTATTGAATCTTCTATTGACCTGGAAGAAAATGAAAACATGATTATATTTTTAGTCCCTTATTTTCACGAAATTAATGGTCATGAAACTGTTCAAGTCACTAAACTGTATCAGGGCAGCCCTTTCCAAGCTAAGTAAAACTAAGAACTGACAAAAAAAACCTGTCAAGGCCTGCCACCGTGACCAGAGGTCAGGAACCTACGCCCATCCGGCCAGATCTGGCCCACGAAGGGATTCTGACCGGCCCACGAGCAAAATATAACTAGATGTACTTGAATGGATAATTCCCATATTTCAAGTTTAAATGCCACTTACATCGTCCACCGTCAACTCATTAATACACAATCCTGCTCGCCGAGGCAAAAAGGTGTCACCAGAGTGTCATCTACATTGTGTTCATGTCTGGGTTCAATCTGTGGCATGCCCCAGATATCAATCTTTCAGCCATATCACCAGAGAGTCATCTACATTGTGTTCATGTCTGGGTTCAATCTGTGGGCTCAAGAAGTACCTTGGCAGGATTCAAACCCACAACAGCCAGGTCTAGTTGATTCCCAGTCAAGAATGTGACATCACAGTGAGCTCACTGTCACATCACAAGAGCTCACGGTGTGATTTCACAGTGAGGTCATTTTGTAACCTCACAGTGAGCACACAGTGTGACCTCACTGTGAGCTCTCTGTGACATCATACATCATACTGTGAGCTCTTTGTGAGTTCACTGTGACATCACAAGTGTGAGGTCACAACCGTGAGTTAACTGTGAGCTCACTGGTGTGAGGTCATACTGTGAGCAAGTTGTGATCTCACTGTGATGTCTACGTGAGGCCACGTCTTGACTGGGTTACTCGGTCAAAAGCCTTACCACTGCACTATCCCATGCCCTATACAAAAATTATCCTATACAAAAACTGAAGAGTGATTTAGATTTCGCATCACTTTCAGCACTCTTTCAGCACTCTTTCAGCCACATCATCAGTATCAGGGAAAATCTCTGGGTGGGATTCAAACTCATTCCTGCAAATTACTGGACCAACAAGCTAACAACTGCGCTATCCCACTCCCCGAAAACTGAAGACAAAAACAACCATTTCAAAGCATATCTGCCATTATACTTACTCATCATCCAGTTCTTGTGGAAGAAGACAATCGTTAAACTGTGGACCAAGAATCTGAGAGACACACACACTGAGTGGAGTGCATGAGTCTTGGTCAAAATCATCCTGGAAAGCAAAATTGAATGTCAAAAAACTTTCCAGTTAACATGGCCTTTAGCTCTCAGGCCATCAAGGGTTTGAACTCCCTGCCTTGCACTGAGACGCTGATGTCACAATGTCAGTGGTGTCACCTTGGGCAAGTGGCTTTGCTCGTAACTGCCTTAGTCGACCCAGCAGTAAATTCTGTATCTGGTCGGAAAGTGATGGTAATTGTTAGGTTTAAACTGTACAAGTACCAAAACAGTCAAGGGAGTGGAGAAAAGTGGTGGATTGTAGATGGTTCCAATCACCAGGGTAATAATGTGTTGAGCTTTGAACACGCATCTAGAGCGTGGAGTTTAGCACAATATAAACGACCATTGATTATCATTAAGTAGCCACATACAAATGTGATCAACATCTCCTTAATACCAGAGCTGCCCCTTCCAGTTGACCGATGCAAGATTTACGTGACGTGGCTTCTGCCAATCTCTCAGCCGCGTAATCATAATGTTACCCACATCATATGGTGTATGGTTCTGTCTATAGACTGAGAGAAAGATACTTGTGAGGGATTAGAACCCACATCTGCAAAGCCTATGTTAATCTATACCTCTGCACTACGAGTGTAACGATTAATCAAATCTCAAATATTCGCGAAAATGCTTCTTGGATTCGATTTTCGAATATACTACTTGTAATTTGATTTTCTCCTCATTTCATTTGCAATTATCTCAAATGTGTTTCTGAAAAAAACCAACATACACATCATTCATATTACGTCAGGTCTTTCGGCAAAACCGTGACAGTGTGATCAGTCAACCGGTCAGCATCATTCGGAAGGCAGGGGGAAGGTAGTGATCTTCATTAAAGATATATTTGTTGGGTTTTAGTGGATGTGTTTTGCTTTATTTGTTACATGTAAAGAACAGTCATTATTTCATACAAAGATTTTCCTTTATGATCGTATAACTGGCATGATTTAATCATAAAACAACTTATGCATAAATCGAATTGAAATATTTGAAATCGAGGGACAGAAATCGAAAATCGAAGAGTATCTGAATCGTTGCAGCTCTACTCTGCACACATTTTCACAGAATAACAGTGAGTGAGTGAGTGAAATAGATTTTTACATGGCAGGGGGCAATATTTCAGCCATAGTGCAATGTGATATGCAAGAGGCACATCAGGAAAAGGGACAACACAGGATCGATAGCAAGAAAGTGAAAACAAAAGATCCCCATTTTAGTCGCCTTGTACGACACGCATTGTTTTACTGAGGCCCTATTCTATCTAAGTGACACCACATCACTCCCTGGAAGCCCCACGGGTTGTATGTGAGTGGATAGGTGAGTATATGAGTGGATGGATGAGTGAGTGGATGGGTGGATGGGTGGGTGGGTGAGTGGATGAGCTAGTGAGTGGTTGAGTGAATGAGTGGTTGAGTGAGTGGGTGAGTGAGTAGATGAGCTAGTGAGTGAGTGGGTGAGTGAGTGGGTGAGTGAGTGAATGAGTGGATAAGTGAGCATGCGGATGGATGGACGAGTGGATAAGTGAGTGGGTGGGTGAGTAAATAAGTGGATAAGTGAGCAAGTTGATGGATGGGTGAGTGAGTGAATGAGAGTGAGTGAGTGGGTGAGAGAGCGAGTGGATGAGTGAATGAGTAGGTGAACAAGTGAAGGAATGACTGCGTAAGTGAGTGGAAAGTTCAATATATACACAAGTGAGGGGACAGGAACACAATGAGTGAGTAAATGAAAAAGTTCAGTAACTAAACGCAACATTTTACTTTACAATTCCGTAAGTCAAAATAAATCCTCACTTGACTCATTAAATCAGTCTTATGTTTCCACAGAGAAATTTCTGTGATCATGTATTCGTACACTTGAGTAGGAAATGAAAAGATTTATTAACTGCAGATCACAAAAACATCAATACCAAAGAGAAAATACATCGTACAGACTTCAGTCAATCTACCCAGCATCCCACTGATCCTCAAATTAGATAATAAATTTGCATCTTCCACATGAACAAGCTAATGGTGCCATTACAGTTAACTTCTCCTGTAGACTCAGTCACGGAATCTATACCAATTTAAACTCCATTATGTCTGGCTTTCCATCCTGCTGGTTTAACAGCACGCCTACCCGTATTCCGACGCCAACAAAACCATCATACAGTCCACGCTCTTGTGTTAATTTTATGTGGTATGTATTTCAAGGAAGACGGTCATGGTATGACCATGTGAGACTTGGTCAGCTTACCGTACCTATAGGTCATCTCTTCATGGGAGATCCGTTAAAGGTGTTGTGGACTGTTAATTTTATATAAGTATTACTCCTCTGTCCGTGAAATGTCCCAGACCTTTGCCAAGCTTGGATGACCAACTCTCCCCGAATTCTACTCCCCTGGTGTGTGTTACCTGTCACAAGTTGTACCTCGGTCACACCCACATAGACTAACACTTATCTATGCAAACTTATCCATCCACAAAAACTGCAGTTTTCATTATTTTATTTTTTACTGAAAAGAAGCCCTGTCATCCTGCTGTTTTCATAGGAACCTAGACTTGCTTTAATAAGAAACTAGACTTGCCTCAATTTTGACAAAATAGTTTAAAAAAAATTTGATTCCAGTCATGGTGCAGGACTAAAGCCAACGACAACCTAATTATCAGAAAATATTAATCTTCAAATTCTTGAATCTGTTTACAGGTATTTTACTTTACAGGTATTTTTGTAAATGAAAACTTCAACCTTTTGGTACTGCTGAAGGTAACCATCAACATTTTTCAAATTTTTAGAAGTTCGAATTTTTGGAAGTTTTAGTGTACTTATCTGAAGATGTGTCCCAAGTCATGTTTTCCACTTATGTAAGAATGTATGCTTGCCGCAGAAGGAAACTGTGCATAGATTTATAACAGAACCAATACCTCTTAAATCTTCTTTTGTCCATTCATTAACAAAATAAATTGAAAAATTCATTGTGCCATTTCTTTCTTGGGCCAGAATCAAAACATGCATCGATGTCAAACAAACATTCGGATCTGCACCGAAATATTGCCAGCAAATAAACCAAGATGTTGTAATCCATAATAAACTTGGCTTTATTTGTTAATATAAAAAGATGGATTCTTTTGCGCATCCTTTTAAGAGGACGTTCGGAAGGTCCACATAAAAAATTCTCTTAAAATTGAAAACGCAGATGTGGCCATTAAATTATTTCTTTTAATTACAAAATGTCACTTTCATGTAATAAATCACTACATTTTGGACAGACATCTCAACAGTAGCTCAGTTGGACACGGAAATGCTTGACCAAATCCTCGACCCACTGGTCACTGACTGGTCAGTCTTTTGTCCAGCTAAACAAGCTCATCCAATACATTAGCTTATTCTTTTGTCCGAACGCTCCTGAAGTCAATGTTCCAATTGGAGATGTGTTGTGTTATTGGGGTAACAAAGGAGTGTCGGCGTGTCACCTTAATGGTGATGTTTGTCCATGTTGAAATTAGCAATAGATTCACCCGTTTTTGTGAGGGTACGGAGAGACAAGGTTCCACACTCTGCATGGTCCTGTCTCCGTGTTTTGTCCAGACCATAGAGACCAGACACTTTCTCCCCAGGTGGTTTATGAGATGGGCAAGTCCTTATGTCACAATGGCCTTCAATGGTCACTTTCATTGACCACTGGACACTAATCTTGCTAAACCCTGCTCAATTAAAAGTTACACTGAAGACATCTTTTATCTGACAAAAAGGACAAAATGGCATCGGGATACTGATCTGGTCAATGTTCTCATCTGGTCAATGTTCTCATCTGGTCAATGTTCTCATCTTACACTGAGAAACTATAAGACAT
>JAUELE010244426.1:0-11188 GCA_031471655.1 Diodora aspera | reverse complement strand
GCAGTGTCGGAACCGGGAATCGAACTCCGGACCTTGTGATTGGTAGGCAGACGCTCTACCACTGGACCACTGCGCTCACAGTTCGCCAATTCATGTCCTATCATGACTTAACTTATTTCGTCTCATGATCAGCGAATTATCTGGCATTTCTGACTTAGCTAGGAGACAGTGGCAGCGTTAGATCTTGTGAGCATAGCGTATATTCCTGAGGACTTGTTTCATTTTGTTTGTTGCTTAATTGTTAAAGTGTATTAAAACATATTTTGATGCATGTATAAAAACTGGTAATTAACTTGGTGCTCATAAACATTTGTTCCCCTGCCAGAAAGTTTTGTTGTCAATTATTGATCACCTTCGTCAAAGATATAGCTGAAAGATTGCCGACAGCGGGCAGTCCAACAAATTTCGCGAACCATTAAAATTACTGCAGCGGAGTTGCACCGGTGGTGGAAAAGATGACACAGCAGTTGGTGGGTAGATTGAACACATCAGGGACGTAACATTGGAAGACACATTCATCAATGAGAAAAACCACCACTCTCAATTTACTCGGTGTTGCTCTACCTGATTAGTGGAACATAATGGATCAAACTGACATTGATCGACTGATCAGAAGTGTACCTTGCAGAATTCATGCATTTCTAACCAACAGAAATGGTTGCACCCGATATAAGTGACTTTGGCGGCACAATGCAAAGTTCTCATTTGACCCCTGCTCTCTTTAACGACCTTGTGCATTGACCACTGATCACACCGACACCCTCAAAGCCATTGCAACACAGCCTTGTGTTTTATTGCTCCGTGACACCCTAAAAGTCATTGCCCCGCATCTTTGTGCTTTATTACACGGTGACACTCCAAAGTCATTGCCAAGCATATTTGTACATTATTACACGGTGACACCCCAAAATTATTGCTACGCATCTTTGTGATTTATCACACTGTGACACCCCAAAGTAATTGCCACGCATAGTTGTACAACATTACACGGTGACACCCCAAAGTCATTGCCATCCATCTTAGTGCTTTATTACAAGGTGACGCCCCAAAGTAATTGCCACGCATATTTGTACATTATTACACGATGACGCCCCAAAGTCATTGCAACACATCTTTGTTGTTTATTGCTCCGTGACACCCTCAAAATCATTGCATCACCTCTGTCTGTGTTCCATTGCACGGTGACACCCCAAGGTATTGCAACACATCTTTGTGATTTATTACACGGTGACATCCCAAATTCATTGCAAAGTATCTTTGTAATTTATTGCTCGGTGACACATCAAAACCACTGAAACACATCCTTGTGTTGTATTGCTCCGTGACACCCCAAAGTCATTGCCACGCATATTTGTGCTTTATTACACGGTGACATCCCAAAGACATTGCAACACATCTTTGTGTTTTATTGCTCGGTGACACCCTCAAAACGATTGCATCACCTCTGCCTGTGTCAATTACACGGCGACACCCCAAGGTATTGCAACACAACTTTGTGCTTTATTACACGGTGACATCCCATAGACATTAACTTTACACGTAATAAAGAAAATCTCAACACATTATTGTCTCCATATTCACTATAAACACGAACGTTTACAATACAAATGCCATAAATTCAAGTAAAATATATAGCCAAATCATAAGTTAGTATTCTATTAGGTTGCAATCTAGAGGAAAACAGTTCTTAAAGCGAAGTTCTTCATTGTACTTATTCCAGGTCCACTTTTGTAGTAAGTGGACCATTCGTAGAGGCGGTGTACTGTTCTTCTGTTCGAGGATCACAAGCCAGCTGGTGATTATTCAAGTGCACTGCAACTTTGTTATTTCCCCATTTGGTGCACGTTACTACTGTCAGCATCTCTCGTCGCAGATTCACGTTGAAGAAAGCGTAGACTACTGGGTTCAGACAGCTCTTGACGAATGCCAGAACAGCGAAGCTGAAGCGCGTAAGAATATACCCGGATTGCCTTTCCAATTCTTCACTCTCTTCTTCAGACATCACTTGAAAGTACCTAAGGAGGTCTGTGATGCACTCTTGGGTATGAAACGGCCCCAAGGTCAGGACGAACAATATGAGATCACAAATAAGAAACTTGACCACTCGTCTTTTTTTCCTGACGCTGTTGTTGACGGCCAGGCCCTTGGACCAAAGACGCAGCGAGATCCGAACATACATGAAGATCATAAGCATAAAAGGGATGACGAGCAGAACGAGAAAATCCGCCAGCCGAATCCAGAAATCATCAGTCTCCTCTTCAACGAAGAAGTTACAAATCTTTGACTCAACAACATCCTCATCGGCAGAGGATACATTGGTAGAGGGAGTAGGAACTAGAGCAAACCTGATGAAGACCTTGCTGGAATAGGCAACAGACCAGACCCACACTGCGCAAAGGGCCATCATAGCTGATTTTACGTTAAGAGTCTTTGCTGTAGAGTGTAACACGGCAAGATAGCGATCTAAACTGATTCCAAGAAGAGAATAGACGCTTGCTGTCATACACATGAACTGTAGAAATACCGGCACTTCACAACCAGCACCTTCTATGCGTCCAGGGGCGAGAGTTTGTATTATGGCAAGAGGGGCTACAATGATGCCAATTAACAGATCACTGACAGAGAGGGAGGCAATAAAACAGTGGGTGACCGTCCGGAGTTCCTTCTTGACCACAATGACCAAGAAGACCAAAGCGTTGCCAACGACAATGAAGAAAATTAGTATGAAATAAATCAAAGCAATTGTCCATGCAGGAACTATTGCCATCAATCCACTAGCCATGGCGGTGAAACTCTGATATCTCAGTTATGTGAATAGTCTATCTCGATACGTCTTGACAAGTACACACAGATCTCTGTCCGTAGCCCACAACACCAACAAATCACAGTTCCATCCAGTATGGACACCTAACACTATTGTCTTCCTTCATATCTCCTCTTCTCTTTCTCTCTGCCATCAGTACCCACGCTTCCTGCAATTAAGATGAAACATAATCAATAACATATCAAATATTAAAAAAATGTCCGTATCCTATAGCTCATACAGTGGACTCGGAGTAGTCCGGCATTCTGTCAAAACAGGCAAAACAATTGGTCCCGGCGAATTGTAGTTCAAATATCATGTAAAATACTCTGGACAATTAGGAGATAATCATATTGTGTGTTCATGCTGGAAGCGGTTATCGGTGGTTTGAACGCCGCTAAATTCATTTCAACGGCTTCCAGCTTTGAAAACACAATATGATTATCTCTATTCCACCATTACTAGTTAAAATTGACGTTTTGACTGGCATTCTTTGACGACGAGTAGCACACCCCCGATTTACAGACTGCACTGCGGTAACTGTGACGCCATCATGACGTTTTCATGACGTCACTACATTCCATTCAAAACATTTCCACAGAAGAGAGAGACCACGGCCGTGATGGGTCTGTGCCCATGTAATTTTATATCATAACTTGACTGTTTTCAAGTTTGAGATATGACAATGAATTTGTGATAGAGAAAAAAAGCGTGAATACTGTGAATAGTGTGAGGGGTGTTTGCTGAGAGTTGACCACCATTAATTGCAAAACTGCCGAATACTGGCATTTGCAGCCGAAAAAGAATCGCTCGGGGCCAGCGCGTGCATTGTATTCATGCTCTTGCGAATAGACCCATTGTTATTTAACAGCGGTTATTAAAGATTTGATCACCTCTAAGCTGTAAATCAGGATCCGGCAAACCGGGAAGTTATGGTAGAATCCGGGATCATCGAACGACTGACAGAACACATAACCATAATCTTTGTAAAAGCAAATTGATTCGCTGTCCACCGAGATCTAAGACCAAGGGACAACGTGCGTTTCGCGTTTCGCGAAAAAAGTAGTGTTTCTTGTTTTTCACCACGGCAGACTTTGCGATAAACGTTTGCTACACGAAACTAATTTCTGTTTAGCGTTTATTTGTATCCGTCTGCGGTAGGCATTAGTCTAATTAATTGTTAGATACACAACTCATTAGTGATAACAAGAATGGCTCCAAAATAATTAGATTAGGGTTTTAAACGTGTCATCACTTGGGAATACATGTATATTCAGTGATCTTGTTCGCTCGGCAAAATGTCTCTAGAAAGTGTCACCCTGTCTAAACCGACATTTTCCCAAGTCCTACGTGGTGCCGGTTTAGACAGAGTTCACTGTATTGAGGCACGGAGAAAGCAAGAAGCGTCGGATTTGTGATTTCACGATTAACCGGTCCGAGTTCGATCTCAGCCAACACCGTGTTCTATCCGTGGACAAGGTAATTTACTTGTCCAGTCAGCCTTGTTGAAATTTAGTACACTGACGCTGCACATCTTAACAGTCCAAAAGGATAGTCAACAACGTCTCCACAAATTGGATAATAAAGAAGCACCCTTGAATACACTACCCTTTTGGTCCTTCATTATGAATAGGAGCTATAAAAAAGGCGATGGCGTGCTCGTGGTCACTAAGTCTTAAGGGACTTACTAGCCTCTGTAGCTCATGGCGTCAGTAATTGCCTTTACATCCATCCCATTAATGGAGCATGATCAGAGATGCAGGTACACCAATCTGTGTTCAGAGCGTGTCTTTCTGTTCATCGAGTAATATAAAACCGTCCTGTATTTTTTTCTGATTTTTTTTTACGCAAAGATTTCACACTAATTGAGGCGATAAAGAAAATGGCTTCGTCTAACGCTAAACATAGATTGCACAATGCATTTGGAAGATTGTATACGTATAAGCAATATGGAACTGGCTAAAACGGTGATGCGCCATAACGATGACATGCGACTGGACGAACCGGTCACAATTAGACAGACAGACAGACATTTTATTCAGTACTAAAGGCCCAAAATACATAAATATAACATTTCAATTTGCATGCGTGCATATTCGAAAAAGAAAGTCAACAGAGTTGTCAATAGGGGAAATGTTAACAAGTATAAAAGCTGAAACGTATGTACATTGTTTAGCTTAACTATATACAACTTGTCACGTAAGTACAGGGAATAAATAATTAGTATTCTGTTTCAGCAACAAGGGAAATATGACTGGGAGGGGGGGGGGGGGTCTGGAGCGTTGTCAGCAAGGTAAGGAAAGGTGCGGATGTATGACCAAAATATCAGTTCAAGATTATTCTGTCAGTACTGAGGTCATATTTCAGGTGTCTGGCCTTGTCTCTGTCTCGAGATGATTATTCTTTGTGGCCAATACATCGGTGCACACCTGCGGCAAGCCAGATGTTTAGTTCAAAGGTGGCCCTAGTCAGTGGTATATGCCCAGGGGTGACACATTCTCTCTGTACATTGCTTAAATTATAGTTATTTAGTCAGCAACTGGGGCAAAGGTAACGTTAATGACATTGAGGATATTGAGACCACTTCGTTTTAGCTGAACATGTATAAGTATATAACTTTCAGATATGACTACAGCAGAGAAGATGATGGACGGCAATTGAGAAATAATTCGACATAGTTATATACAATGTACGTTATATTAACATTATATATTTGGGAGTTGACATAAATCGAACCTCTGAGTGTAAACTCTTATTCAGTTTAAGTGGGATTACACTTCACTGCAAAGAAGCTACTTCTGTGCGTAAGGCTGGCGTATTAATATTTTGCTGGAACATTTTATCGACGGATTGGGAACATTACAACAAAAATGTCGTGCCCTCCGAGCTGGAAGAAGATGGTAAGACAGGACCTTTTTCAAATGTAAATGTCAGTTTACCCGTGTGAAATTGCTCGATACTTACGTGACAAGTAAGCAAGTTAAACAAGAAAATGACTAACGTCGCAAATAGACAATAAGGACAACAAATACACAATCAAAGTAACATAGAATAGCATGTTCAATTAAGAAAGCAATACTCACCTCGAGCCGGTAAAAGGTTTAAGAGCTACTGCTGCTATTGCTGGTAGACTGCCTTATATACAAATGGCATAAATAACAAACGTTGATTAGTTCAAATAAGTATAATTTATGTACTTTGTTTATGATGTAATTAACTAAAGGTCACTGTCGGTAATGAGATAATTATATATTAGGTTACTTGAGAAGCACGTGCATCCATGTTGAAAATATCACGTAAACTGAAGATCAATAGAAAGTACACCGATTAATTTGGGGCAATGATAAAAAAGGCTAAACCAGAATGTGATGCAAACCTTTTACCTCGATGGTATAAGCATATGGCGACATGGCACTGCTGATATTCGCAGTCGTCACCAACAATCGTTCTCAAAGAGTATTCGGTATACTTTCTTATGATCGACAGTTTGTAAATACATGTATAAGCAGAAAGGCAAGCGAGAAAGTACGGTAAGAACACATTCCAAACCCGTGTGCCTACTGCTAAGAATGTGTGATAGTCCATTCTTAAAGTAGATTTTAATAAAGGAGGAGAACCAACAGAAGTAGAAAAATGTTGCTCGGTTTGTCAGAGTACTGAAATGCTGGACCTTTATTCTATATTCTTGGCGTTAACCAAACTTGTATTTGCAATACTGGCAACTAGTGTATGCTGTTTTCAAAGCATTTATCGATGATTCATCCTCGAAATCCAGGGTATATTGACACCGCCAGCGGCCATATACCCTGGAATCACTCCTATTCACGACGAACGTCTCCATGCGGGCGTTTTGACCAATCAGTGAAGTTGCCATAACAAAAGCTTGCGTCCAATCATGTGGCGCTTCTCTCCCAACACTCGGCGAAGTAAAGACATTATGTGTTTAAATTTATCAAGAGTTACTTCTCGTGCAGTGAATGCGACATTTCATTCGTTGTCTATATTTAGCAGATTTGGATTTTCCAACACACAAAACGACCATGGGGAATAGGAGTGATTCCAGGGTATATGGCCGTTGACGGTGTCATTATAACCTGGATTTTGGGGATGCGATGTTTAATAAATGTTAAAAAAAAAGAGAAAAATGTTACAAGAGCTGTTAAATGATAGAGTGTTTAATGGAAACCCAGCGACATAAGACAGATTCTTATCAACCATGTTTGGTTTAATTTCCAATTCCAGCTCTAAACACTAACGGCACTTGAAAGCCGCATTGCAGGTACTTTCCATATTTAACTCCGACAAGATTAGTTATTTAAGCTTTGTGAAGTTTGACAAAAAGATAAATAGGTTAATGAGTTTGTGTTCACAGATGTAAGATGATTATTTCCATGCTTTTGCAAAAGGCAATTCAATTAGTTCCCACTCATTAGTGCTGGACGAAGAGTTCTAAAACCAATTCATGCAAAGTGTATTGATGTAAGACAGTAACATGGAACGAATAATGTCAACCATCATAGACGTTGCAAAAGTCTTCGTCATTATGATATAGCGACGTTTCGCAATCCCACGCAAACGAAAACAACATATATTCTTTTTCGTTGGTAACGCGAATGAAAAAAAAGTTTCGCATACAAAGGGGGCACTGTTTTTCAAAATGGATTTGGATCAGTATGTTGAATTAAGGTACTGGCTTTTTGACAGAAATGTCGCATTATAATATATTATCTTGAATGACACTTTTTAAAACAAACTGTTAACTGAGGAATACATTGTTTTTTCAAATTAAGTCATTTGTCATACCAAACGTCAGTGTTATTTGAAATGGAAGCTGAAGTCATGTTCGAGAATGCGCACCGATGTCCGTCAAAGCTAGACGCTGACGAGCATTAGTTTACGAAATGACGTCACAGTACGCACACACTGATGACGTGTTCGTTTACTTTTTCATTTTCGTACTTTTGCGAAACCTCTTTATAATCAAAACAATCTTTACAAGAGAAAAATAGTATGTTTGGATTACGGTTTTAGGTATTTAAGATTATATTAACAGAAACTAATTCTTCCTAAAGCGGGTCCTAGCCGTACAGTGTATGCATAACGGCAGAGGCTTCAACATAACATTTCGGGTAAATATAGAAACAGAACAAAAAAACAAACCAATTTCTCGTTATGTGGTGACTGGTTATCTTTTAAGAAGGCTGGTTTTAACATTCAACTGAGAAATATGTCTCTTTGACTATTCCTTCGTCAATGACATTTCATTGTCAAAGGAAGATGTTTCACGAAACCAAGTAAAACTCACCAGCACATAAGGGTAATCGTTTACTGAATTCTCAAATGATTAATGTAGAATTAACATATAAATACTCTTTCTATAATAGACATGAACGTATGAATGATACAACATCACATCATGACTTTAGTGTCAAACAATATCCAGCTACTTTATTCTTTGTTGTAAAGTTACTTGTTACGTGCAAGTATCATAAACAGTCTCTAAAACAATATTGTTACGTTAGCGTTAAGCGCAAACTAGTGGCTTATTCATATTTTACAAATGCATGACAAAACAGCAGGTTCTTAAAGTGGATTGGAATGCCTCATGCCTCTTTGTTCAGCACAACTCAGTAGGGTGATTTGTTGGTGATATCAGCATCACCATCACTCGCCACAGAAGACATGTTAAACTCACTTAAGTACGCTGATACCTAGAGCTTGTGTCTTCCTGAATAGTCTACTGCGTTATACAGTCTCTACAATTCCCCGTGCCAAAACCAGAAATCTCCAATAATCTTAAATTAAAGACCTTCAGGCAAATCAACAAAAAGATTTCCAAAACTACTCCGAAGTCATTTGAAAGCTCTTTCGTTACGAAGAAAGTTAATAATTTTACAATCTGTAACTGGTTTAAAGCAATAACCACAAAAAGTTAAATGATGCGCATTGGAAATTGCTTCCGGCATAACGGAGTGCATGTTATTTCAAAACAAAATTAATTGACTGAATTCAAATTCGTTGTTCAAGAAATTTACGATTCTAAATGCTGCCCGACTTAAGCCTGTTTGTATGAATCACCAGTAAATCATGTATCCCTCTAATTGAATTTATTTCGCAGTAGGGATTTGCATGGGTTGTGTTCAACAATAACATTGTAAAACGTTGTTATTCCATTCCAATACTTAAATACCACCTGTCATTTCATTGGTTGAAGGCAATTGCAATGATAAGAACATAAATGGGCACCTGTCGTTTTTACTTCCCTTTCAATTAACCTCTTTTTGAGTTATCCTTTCCTCGGTGTTGCTGCTGCTGAACGTGTGTACTGCTGATTATTGGTAGCCATATGTCAGTTGACCCAGCGCATAAGTCGTAAATCGTCCGGAAGGCAGAACTACGCACTCAGACGAGTTAATTTGATTGAGAGGTTTGAGAAGGTGCACGAGCGTGCATTTCTTGAGACCCGTGACTAAGCTTGCTGCAACAAGCTTGCTGTGGTTTGTTTATCAACGATATGATGTAAATCAAATTAGACTCGTTGAATTTCAAGCATCTTTTTGATCAGCTATGACAAAAAGACGTAAAGGAAAATAACTGAAATCATTTGGCATCGTTTCTTTTGCCCGCCAGTATACATGGATTTTAAGCACGTATGCTGAAGGAGTCGACTGAACGCAAGATTATTTAAACAATTAAAACAATCTGACTAAACGCAGTGAATACAGTCCGACCCACAATTCCAAACCAATACCCCCCAAGTGAACAGGCAGACAGCTTCCCTTTTTAATCAGAGATGAAACAGCAGTATTTATGTAAGACGATATAGATGAAACATTGTTAATAACCACACTAACCGCATTCCTCCACTCAAACCTATAATTTATAAAAGATTTAAGTTACTTTGGAAGTAACTCAAGAAGTAATCAAGCAATACTGAAATAATTGCAGTTAGTCATGATTAATCGAGTTCGTAACCTTCGGGTTAATAAGAACAAACCAATTACTAACGTGTATGAGTCATCAATATAATTGACATGAATAAGTCAGAAATAAGTATTGACAATTATAAATACTGAAACGAGAAAACACTGAAGGCCATGCCAGTGCATAGACTTCAGTATTTATGTAAGATATTAACAGGTTATGCATAGATGTGAGTCAGCAGTGTCTCAGTATTGTGCTGTTGTTGTCGCAGCTATCTTCGTCAAGGCCGTCATATGAACGCGTCATGAAGACGTCAGAGTTATGTTCACCTACGTCCAAAAGAAATTATGCAAAAATTTCAGAAACAGTTGAAGAAAATTGCTGATTGTTGTCTATTTTCAGAGATATTTTCACGAAAACGTTGTTTCAGCACGATGTGAAGCGAAACCAAACTCCACCAGGAAAATAAAACCATGTTTGATAAACACTGACTCAAAAACAGGAGTTGGTAAATATTTGTGATCACGTTTTTTTCTGCATCCTTCTTTTTGATGTCAATATATAACATTCAAATATCATTTAATGCTAACTAATTCCACAGAGATCGCCTTTGTAGTTTGTGATACACGATTCAGTGGATAGGTGTTCGTGGACTACACTAATGATAGCATGTTCGTCATCTGAGATTAGTCCGAATTGGTCGCCACACCAAAAACGTCGCTTTGAACGCCGTACAGCGACTAATTGTTATTGATATTAGTGTAGAAAATGTTTCACAATTAAATAAATGAACATGTACGTGTAAGTCCTATCTGTAGAACATATATTTTACAAATGTTCGTTGTGGGTGCGCTGTCTAATAAAGATAACGGATGCTCTTTCGTTCTTGGGACCAGTCAGCTTTGAGGACATACATGTATGTCATTCTACAAACTACAAAGATGAGATTAGTAATTAGTTACATGAATAGCGAATTTGCACCGTTTTCACAAACAAAAGTGAAGTTTTGACATAATAACACCAATTGTAATCTTTGATTTGTGGCGACCAGGTCGGTTTACCCCGTCATCTGTAATTCCAATCATACTCGTCATATTATTGTAAGAGACTCTTCTTTTTCGTAAAGCGACCAATGCGATCACTGCATTTTCAGTTTTTTAATTAGAAGTTAATACACCGTCCAAAATAACAAGATTACCCCCTCCTCCCATATGTTTAACTTTTCAGAACAATGTGCGCAGGAAACGCAAGTAACGAAGTATTGTATATAACTTTACTCAAATGGGGCGTAATAATCCAGTCAAGGTTATATATACTGAACCGCAAAACAAACGTCACCACTGATAGATTTATGAGATACCTTATTTGTCCAAACACTGTAAATATACTTTGAGACATATTAAAAAGATGAAACTTGGCAAGACTGATCATCAAGGTTGAAATTAAAGTGTCAAATGTTCT
>JAUELE010244425.1:0-19771 GCA_031471655.1 Diodora aspera | reverse complement strand
ATCGCTGGGCTCCTTTTTGATTTTAGTATTTTAATATTTTTGTAGATTAATATTTCTGGGACTAAATGTTAGTCTAAGACCGCGTAAGCTATGAGGGTTCCAGATCGCAGGGGACCCATTCTGAGCGATTTCTAGTGAATGAAAGTGGGGAGAGCGGAGATCCCCACACCGTAAAAGGTGGGGGACAGTCCGTGCCCTCTCCTCTTCCGCCATCAAACAACCTTATCTGCTTCAATTGTAATACAAGTTGGATTTTAAATAAAGGGTAATGAACAAATATTAGAGACATTTAAATTTGTGTACATCTAGTCAACGAATGAGAAGTCTTTAAGAATTACAAAGTTAAATCGGCAGATAAACAAAACTTCAATAATTATCAATTCGAAATAGAAAATAAATAAATCAGATGAAGTTTACTGACTTGTGTTAAGAAATCGAGTATTTGTGGGGAATGATGAATAAATTACATGGCTAAATATACATATATGTGTTATTAAATATTGTAAAAAGAATTGCTCAAACAATGTAAAATACTACATCTAGATAAAATATACACCATCTAGTTACATGTACGTTTATGGTGTTCACGAACACTAGAATCATGCCTTCGTATTCGTGTCGTTCCCAAGCGGAAAAAACAGTCAGACAGATGGAATAAACAGATAGTTATTTCTGCAGGCAAACAACAACGCCAAATATTGTAAAAATTTAGGAGGTCTTAACTGATGACATCCATAGATAAAAGGGAAACACAACACCGTACCCCCGAGTTTCCAATGTGACGTCTCGAAAATCCATTGTGCTACTTCTCTTAGTTTAAATATCCAGTAACAGATTGATGTTTGACATGTTACATTAACGGTGTAATAAACCACTCTTGTCAGTTCGTTTCTTTAATTAAAAGGAAACGATTCCTACTTTTGTATTACCTGTTATCAGTCAATTATAACTTTTGCTCGACATGATACATTAGTATGGTACTGAAACCACTGTAGGGTATTCAGTCGCGGCGTTTCTTGGTTTCTTCTAAAGGAAATTATTTCCAGCCAAATATTTACTGGTCCTGCTCCTTGGCTGTGGAGTTCCCGTATCTAGGCTAGACGAGTATATTCCGTTTTAAGAATCTGAAATTCACGATTTGGTTTGGATTTTTACCTTTGGATTCGTCCCTGTTGTAGGCCTACTTCATCTGTCCACTTTCATGCAATGCTACAATTTATACAGTTTATATGGTTTTGTGTGTGCAAGAGAATCCCTGCAATTTTCTCAAGATACTCGGGCTGTACACTTGCTCACATATATAATGGAGACAGCGAAAAAACAGGGAGGAGTATCAAACGATAAAGTAGTTTCCTATGCTCGACGAGTATCAAACTTGGTATGCTTTTTTTTGACTCAAGGTCTTGACACAAGTCTTTCTCACAACATTCTTTTTATTTCGACAATTTGTTCAGATACATATTGCTTCCACAACTGATAAATACTTTGGACTACATGTCATCATATTCTGTATTAATATGGACAAAATCAGCTCTGTTACTATTTTTCCACAAACAGTGTAAAGGTTTGTCTGCGTTATTGGCAATATGTTTACATTCTGTATGGTATTTTGTTTAGTTAAAGATATGATCTGTTCTGAAACAAGTTTACGACAATCTGTTTCGTTTACGGCACGAGAACCGTTTATGGTAATCTTATGACTGGTTTCTCGATGACGGTTTCTGAAATCGGATTCCTTGATAGTAAAACAAGATAAACTTCTCGAGCAGCTGTCAGGGATATCATTACGTCACTTAGACTGTGTGGCTTGTCAAAGTGTCGACGTGTTTCTGTCGTCACGGATAACAATGTCTCGTGATCGTACCTCTGAATCGTTGATCAGTAAAATCGTTCGTTGCTGGTCACTGTTTGCTAACCCACAGGTTACACGTTCATGCGTTGTACTCTTGCATTGCTACATGTGTTTACGGCAGCAGGGATGATGAGTGTCAAACGAACAACATTTGACCACAACCTCTTCCTGGAAATTATATGCGATGTAATGATGATATAAGAAATGTGCATCACATAACAATTTACAAACAGCAGATTGGCCTAAACTTGGTCCTGCTGTTGGAAGAGCCACCACACCTCATTGCCAGTTTAATTGACTCACAGCGGGAAGACTAAACATAATGTCTCCGAGAATAGGACAGTGTCTTTTTAGTGTTGGTGGGAATGTCACAAACGTATATATTTGTGGCCATACAAATGTATGTTGTGTGGCCTCGGCACTAGGCTGAAAATTGAATAGATATATGTAAACGGTGATTTTGGGAGCGAGACAATGTGGCTTTGTTGGATGTACAATTTCTTCTCCAAGCTGTGCCTGAAATAGGCGTTGAGGAACAGGCTTGTGGGTTTTTCAGTCAAGCATATTTGGACTCCAGAACTGAATAACTTACCTGTACCCGTGACTTCGCTACGATTGCGCCGTGTTCCAACCACTGGTATCGGTGACTGGCAAGACCTTAGACAGGCGTGGGTAGAATGGACTATTGACATCACGCCACCCAGGCAGTCATTCGGTCACAAGGCAACATGATGCACATCGACAGTTGGCAGCTTAATAGACATTGGTAGAAAGAACCTGGAAAAGCACCAAGTCCTAGTTTTACATGTACTTGTCTTGTACGACAAGTTGAACTTTTTCGGAGATGCAGCCTTCCTAAAATCGCACATTGTTTTTATTTTGAAATAAGATTAATTTCGGGTACGGTTCTTCATAAAAGTCATGACCATAAGCGAGTCGCAAGCGCAACGAAGAACCAGTAACCAGGATTATAGCCGACTCGCGTCTGACCCCTCTTGTGCATTAAAAGTCATTTTGTGAGCTCACTATGGCCTTGATGTAAGTATGTCTTTAATCCCAAGTGGATCTGCAAGGGGTTTTACTGACGACTCCAACCAAGACAAAATAGACATTAATTTTATGAAGCATTTTACAGCCAAGTGTTGAATAAGATACGACCTGAAACCTCTGGCTGCCAACCGATTTCTGCCTCGCAGGTCTTACGCTATCATGTCACGTTACCTTTGCCAATATCTTCAACAATAAGCATAGCATTTAAGAAATTTGGCTGCAAAACATTGTTAGTATCATTTCTGGGAGTGCTTCCGATACAGAATTGAACGATAAGGTTTCTGGCGATATTAGACCTTTTAGTACCTCCTTATTAAATCTTGTTAACACAATGTCGCTGTTACATGTGATGATCTGACAAAGTCGATAGGTCTTTCGAGTCGGCCAATACGCAAAGTACCACTGTGTCGTTATCGGTTTTCATTGAATATTTTGCAAGTCTACAAACACTTAACAAGTCTAGAACAACGCAGTGAAAACATATTTCTGCTCATTAGTAAATATTTGACAGCGTTTTCATTCGCACAGACCGAGAAACAGTAAATGTCAGAGACTACAGCAAGTCTAGCTATACAGCAAGTCAACTACTCTGTCTTTCTTGCAGTACGTGTTTTCAAAACAAGACTGTCCGCTCCGATTAGAGTTTCATTTCTCAAACTAAATATCCTCGTCGTTTTCTCTCATCAGCGAGACGTGTGATTCGTGCCTCGTTCCTGATTAATTAACTGAACCAAAACGTCCAACTCCTCTTACAACTGTTTTATGTACATCATTAGGGATCTGTACACTATTCAATTATTCTAAATAAATATTTCAGAATGTAAGAGATTTCTCTGCTAAAGAACATATACTGGTGATGGTCTTGATGGTGATATTATATGCTCTATATGATATAAATATTTTACAATACTGGAGATACCAGAGAATACTTTAGATGAGTCAACTTCTGTGGACAGCGATGAAGGTCTTGATGGTGACATTATTTTAATTCTGAATGCTTGCTGATATGAATATCATTGAGGGTTGATGTTAGCACTGTTTTATTTCTGATAAAATTATTTTCGGAATAATTGAAATAGGCCGGCTACTGTTGATAGAGGTTAATGATGACACGAGTGCACGCAGATATAGTACAACTAATATTTTATGAAATAAGGATTGTAAATTTTCATTCCTACTACTGGAACACAAGGAAATAATCTTTTTCTTGAAGCATCTGCTGCCGATGGTGATTATAATGATGATGACGATAAGGAAGTATACGACCACAATTGTGATACCAGTAGCAATAATGTTAGTGGTTTTGGTAATGACCAAGATGACAACGTCAACGAAAAGGAATGATAACGATGATAAGGAGGAGGACGAAATTGAAAATAACGATTATACGTTTCCAGGAAAATACATTATCCCCTTCCCCAATGGAGCCTCACAAGTGCACAGCAAGGTGTGATACTTTCAGTTATAATTTGCCGCATGGCTGCAGAGATGCTCTCGATTCTTATCTTCAACTCCATAATTTCCTTCTTTTTAACTAATTTTATTATCTGACAATTTGTAGGGTGCGCTCTCTTTCATGTGGAGCTAATTCAAAGCGATTCTCTCGCCACGCAGTGCGGATTTTAACCAGAGCTTTAAGATGAATGTGCTGACATCTGAACCATACGAGAAGCTCGGTAACAATGTGGTATTACTTTGACATTTTGCACGCGTATGTGCATTCTGTCATTATAAAACGTTTCTGTTTCAATTCATTTGAACTGAGAGATGAATTTCATTTCAGCTTATATTACTGTCGCTTCCACTGACTGCAGGTGTCTCTATTACATGTGCTTCCACTGCAAACATTAGAAACATGACTAAAACAAACAACAACAGCAATAACAACGACCACTATTATACTATTCAAAAGAAGTTAAGGGTAAACCTGATATAAGCTAAGCATGCTCTGATGTAATGGATTTTGCTTTTGAAATGTTTAGAAATGTTTTCCTGCGATATTGTTAAAACTGAAAATTTACTATTTACCTTAAAGGTAAGGTGAACATTTAACGCTAAATGTTATTGAATTTTAAGAAAATACACTTCAGGTGAAATGTTCTTCAAAATCTTAAATTCATGATGTATCGGCACATTCAACATTTGCATGTGTTGTTCATGATTGTCACTTGAAACATGTACACATTGGCATGTGACTTGTGTGTTGACATATTTTATGCAGTGGATTTCGGATACGTTGCGTTTGGTTAATAAAATAAGGCTCTCACTGACTATATATAATGTTTGACCCTTAACTTCTTTTGATGAGTTTATGTATATGTGTATACGTTTGTTTGGACACTACTACTACTACGACTACGACTACGACTACACAGTTATCAAATGATTCTGACAGTGAAACAGGATGCAAGTGCTGCCGCCATTACTGCTACTACTGCTGATGCTGCTACTTCAACAACTGCTTGATGTTCATGCATTAATGTCACTCGTTCTTCTGCTACTACTGCTGCTTCTACGTCATATACTGCTATCACGACGACTACTATCACAGCTGCAACAACAATTCTTGTACATCAAATAACTTCGTGCTATACCAATATTAATATCGAATTATATAAGATCTTAACCGAGCAAATTAAGAATAAAAACGTATAAGTGCTAGATATACCTGAAACTGAAAGATTCCAAACCCTGACCTCTCCAGAAATTCTATCTCTCACAGACGCCTACAAAAACATTTCACAGATTTCATACCCTGTGATGATATACTTGTATATTCATAAGTGTGCTCAAGTTTATTTGGATTGCAAGACACCTTTCAACAGTTGAGGATGCTTAAAGACTGACATGAAACATCGGACCAGCCGATTTATCAGGACATGCAAAGCTAACCCGATTTCCAAATAAAAACCTCCTTTTATCAGCTTCACACGGGCGCATGCCTATTACCGCAAAGAAATGTTCTTCACCCCAAGTCATTTTCACATAACCCGTATCAGATAATGGCCAAATATGACGTATCGTAAAGAAGAGCTTTTAACCAACTGCATAGCCGTATATTTCTATATTACGAGAGTCGTTATTGGGGCGAAAGTGTCGAGATAAAAATGATGCACGGTGTGTAAGGAGTTTATCTATGACCTTTGACCTACCTCACGTCTGATCCCGTTACTTGAGTATATTGAGAGGCTGTCGCTTATCAGCGCTCACGAAAGAGTTATTTAGTTTAATTATCAGCATAAGGAAGATAGTTGACCGATCACACCAATATGTTTTGGATTTAAAGATTTTAATTTGTAAAAATGGACCACACAATGATGTCAAACATGTCATGAAATAGCTTCCACCACCTCTTCCTCCTCCTCTGTTTTATTTTTTCTCTACTTCCTGTATTGTAAGTACCCTCAGACACGGTCGGTGTACTGTAAGAAAGAAAACAGCGGAACCAGATGATTTGATGCAGTGAAACGAGACTGTTGTTAATACCCTAAGACTGTAAAGTTCCATAAAATTAATGTACATGTACATGTATGTAAAATCAGAGGCAGGTTATTATTCATGGAACTATATTACCTTTCCTAACTGTGCCTGAGGCAGGTCCAAGCTGAGATGTTCAGTTTTCTATGTCTTGACTCAGAGTCTTGACAAAAGTCTACATTTAAAACTATACAGTGACACCTTTTGACCCTGTCTTTATTCAAAGCGGCGCAGAGTGTAGCAAAACAAAAACCGGTCTTTTGGAACGGAGCATAGTCATATTTCTTCTGGTTATAAAATTAGGTTATCATTTGAATTTTTAGAAACGGATTTTAATATGTATTTATAGAATTTGTATTTTGTGTTTCGGACTGATGTGCGCATGCGTTGTTCTTCTTAAAGAAACACAACGGGCCTCTTGTGAGAAGAATGATAGCGTTCAACGCTGCGGATTGTTTTCTTTACCATTCACAATCTCGATAACGTCTTTGTTTTAAATAATGGTGCTTATTTATTCAAAGAACGAAACTTGTGTTTATTTGTATTAGATAAATGGATATTTTATTTCATGAAACGATAAAGATCGTATGACAGTACGCATGCGCACTGAACATATCCTGTAGATACGCCATGTAAGTGGATATGACATCTTAGTTTCTTGAAGTATGTTTTTGAATCTGAAAGACAGCTTTCAACAATATGTGTTTAAATTTAGCATTTAGGCGTTAGCCAAAACGATGACAATGGGCTGTGCAATTTTTGTTTTGTAATTGCCAAGAATTCTTCGGTGTCGAGAACATCAACAATTAACGTTTAGACTAAGAATAAATGTTAAGTATGACTTTGCCATTTTAGATACTTTATAAACACATAATTGGTAATCGCATCCGCTCACCCATAGGCAAACCCCACTCCGTTAACTGTAGATGTATCCTCCCCAGGGAGTTGAGTGTGGATATCTCCCGTTATCGGAACAATTATGATATTGCTTCTCTGTGTTTAGAGCATGCGTTGATATATCGCTATTTACATGATGAAGATGATGATGATGATGATGATGATAATAACAACGGTGATGATGATTGCTGTTAATGTTGTTATTTTTTTGTGTTAATGAATTTATTTGCTTGTTATAATTGTTTTATTCCTCTTTTTTTTAAATATTTGTGTCTTTATTGATTTACATTTATATTAAAAATTCATCAACGAGTCCAGTTCAAACATAATAGTGTAGCCGAGCGTTACCGAAGCCTTAATCAATGTGTGGAGAATTCTAGACAACGAAAGAGGCAGGAGGTATACGAGCTCGTAAATCAAAGGATGTCAATTCTTTCTTTATGAAATGTAAAAGAATATCCTATAATTATTTTGTAACAACATGTTATATTGTTACCTGATTTGCAATTACCTGTTTCAGAAGGTATTTTTTTGCCTGTAACTGCTGAAAACACAGCCCAGACGATTCGTATCTATGAACGTAATTATAATAATAGCATATTTCACGGCACAGCTGCATATTACGTCATACCGGCGATTCCGCTTCCCTGCCGTGTTGCAGTCATCGGCATAAAATACACAGTGTTGAATTTCGGCCTAATGAAAGGGCGAGCATATTTTAATATGTCTGTGCGCCCGCCGTAATACTGGACGAGTTCTTATCTCGGAAAAATGATCCTTTTATTTCGGAGTTACGATGGGTTAGACCGGCCGGATAAGATCGGTTTATGAACGGGCTTTGCTTAGACACGCTGATAGTTGTTTTACGATCCGTTATAGGCTGAAATTACGAGGTGGTGTTGCTGAGCAGAGACGAAATTGCTGGCTTTTATTGAGGAAAGCCTTGGGTCTTGAAAGCAGCTAATTATGAGGGTAGTTTTTGAACAAGTTTAATTGATGAGGATATATCAGTTTTGTGACAGAGCCATAAACACGATTGCTCCACTCGAGACGGTGGGTGTGTTATTATGGATGCTTGTCTGCAGATTGGTTCAGAAGATCGTTACGGATGAACTAACCTCTGTCTCTCTCTCAAATAACCAATATTGTTACTCACGTCGATGATTCGGAGGAATATATATATATATAGAGAGAGAGGGGCACTATTATCTTATTATCTCATGCTGTCGTTCACTGACGCTCTTTCTCTCTGATCTCTCCATCATGATATCTGCCTCACAAACTTTAAATCAAATCACATCTCTCTCACGATAAAATCTCTCTTTAAAATGCATCTATTCATTGCAAAAATTATTATTTGGTTGAAATTAGGTAAACCATTTTCGCAATAGTCTAAATGTTTTTAACTTATGGACAAATTTAACAAACATTTCTGACAATTTGAGCAGATTAAATGAAAAATGATTCTTGCGCGATTTCGGAAGATAACTCAATTTCTAGTGTCAACCGGAAACACTATGACGACAAACATGGCGGATTATCAGTCTCGTGGTTTCGTTTTTCCGGTTATCGGCTAAATCAAACACCTAATCCCGGACGATCCACCAATCAAATGCAATCATGGATATAGCTGGAGGACCCGGATTACAAAAGACATTTACAAATGTGGATTTCCCGTGCTATCAGTGCCGTACCGTTATTGACCAACTCGGAATAGCTCTGCCATCAAATACGGCAGAAGTTAATAGAATTAATAGGAAGCAATAATATGATGGCTTTGAACGGACTTCGGTACGCAAACGAAAGGTCATAACCTTTGGTGTACACAAGATTTTAACAGATTGTGTCAATTGACTTCTCCCATAACGAACGAATGCTCTGTCCAACATACTGACATACAAAATGTATTTGAATAACAACAACAATAATACCAATACGGATGCTAAGACTGATGATGATGATGATTATCCATTCGTGTAGGATCTAATCCACCCAAAAACCATGTTCTAAACGCACAAAGGCGATTGTTATGACCAACCCCCCATTTAGGAACATATCTTATCATTGCGACCCGCTAAAAATGTCTAAATCCATGTCTTTATTTTTCTTACCATTTTTTTAACAAGCCCTCCTAAATTGGCACATAAGGCCAAAACTCACGACATCCCAAAGTTACGATGTTGTAATAAAATGGGGGAGGGCAAGCCATTGAAATAATGTACATTTCCGAACCATCTCCCTATCGGGTACCCGCTATGCTGCTGATTGAATGAGAAAGAGAAAGTTGTCACCATTAACAATGTAATGTAATGTATGACAAAGCGATGTCCCGAAGTCGAGCAAGACTAGACAGTGCTAGCGTTCACCCATCCTTGATGCACTCTGACTGTTGTTTGCGATTTGCTTGGACACTGTGCGTGTCTCAGACTATGGCAGTTATCTACCACCCGCCACGTACATGCAGTCAGTTGGGCGTTGTGTTGTTAAATTCCCCGGAAACTTTGAAGTTTCGTCGTTCAACAAACATCAGCCTAGACACAGGGGAGCGGATGCTCCCGGATTAATTACGCTTTGAGGAAAAGATAACAGTTATTTTAATTACCTGTAAAAAGCCCTATGGGAAAGGCAAATTGTATCCACAGACCATCCATGTGGTCACGTTGCGTTGATGACAAAGAGCTGGCCTGCTTGACTTTCGAGAACAAGACTGTGGATTACTCCGTGGTTCGGATCCCGGCTTGCTCACAACAACTGCCAATAATGCTTTACACAGTGTTGGTCTGGAGTGCATTCTGGTAATGACAGCGTCTTCTCTCCGTTGAGTCACAACTTACAGGATTTCCCTCATCAAATCCTCTAAAGTCAGTTGAGATCATGTTAGAGGGCATACTGCATGCTTTCCCCAGTTCTTGTAATACACATGAAGCGTTGTACTACCAGGTCATCTTCTTGAGAGCGTATCCCAGGCTTTCCCGCATCAAATCAATCTGCTTCCAATTTAATGTTTTCTTGCAACAAACCGTGGCTAAACACGCTATGATTGTAAATTGGGAAAGCACAAGATTAAGACGTTTGTGTCCATAATTTTAGTTTTGTTAACAGGGAATATATAAAGTCTTTGTTAATACAATTAAACTTTATCAGATTTAATCCAAGGCTTAATGAACAACCACTTATCCAATAAAGCGTTATGCCATAACTGCAATAGTGTTGAAAACCACATTACATGGACAACCACATGCATTATGTTCTCGTTGTGCATCTCACTTACTCGTCTTCTCCATCCGTGTACATATTGCACAACACTCGTAAAACATTCAGCCCGATATATTTATGCACTCAGTGTTCTCGGTTCCGTTGTCGACGTAAGCGGAGCGGTAATGCCCAGGCCACACGTTGCACATTTTTTAGGCCACATACATGTATATTTGCGTGTGGCATGCCCTGTGATACTCTTGCAACATGTAATTAATTGATACCCTGCTGGATGTTGATGAAGATTAGGACACTGTCCTATACACTGCAACGTGTTCGTTTACATTTAATGATGTGAGTCAATTAAACTGACAATTGGATCAGGTGGAGTATCCTCCCAACGGTAGATCAAACCTTCAACCAATCTGCTCTCTGCAAATGGTCACGTCATTATTAGCATATGCATGTTATAGAAGTTCCCGTGTATTGGCGTATATGTCAGTTAAATGCTGCTCCTCACCCTGCTGCTGTAAACAAATGTAGCCAAGTATACTGTGTGGCCTGGGCTTCAAAAAGGTGCACTCTGTAGCTCGCTAACGAGCCAGGAGAGGCTAATTGTGATAACCATATCGGCACATACCACAATGCATGTCTATTACACGGTGCTGATGTTAACTATCACCACTGGTTAAGCTCTGGTGTTTCTGGTATTCAGAACAAGTAATGTGATCGCGAAAACGCAGCATTTACAGTTCAGTAGAAACAATATGCTTGTGCTCTTGCCGACTATGAACCGTATCGAATTGCATATACCTGTCCATGTCATGAACTATCTGAAATGGTTTCCTTCTGGAAAAGCTTACAAGACAACATCATTATACAAATTCATTTCTTCTTCTTCTTTTTCTTCTTCTTCTTCAAACTGATGCCTGCCAGATGGCTAGCAGTCTATAAGGGTGCTGTCGGGCGAGATCACCAATGTCTGTTTCTGTCTGGAGTCGAACCACGGACTTTCTGGTTTCTGGGGAGATGTTCATCCTGCGCTAATGGACTGAGGGTTACGTCTCGGGCCGAGAACGCGTCTGGTCATCACAACATCTAGCACAGTTAGCTACTACAGTCAGGATAGCCTGTTTCCGGTTGGACACGAGCATCCAGTTTTGTGTGCAGATATTTCACCGACTAAGGAATATACCACTGTTACGACACACAATTGCGCTGATTGTATTTCAGTCTCCCTCTCTGTAAAACGTATGCAACTGTAAGTATGAACACGGTTGAAATAAGGACGTTACCTTGAGTAGGTAGCTGGTATAACATTCGAGCGGCAACGAGAAGGTTGTATCAGACCCGATTTGAGCTTGATCGTGTATCACATATACCACGCGTAGCTCGTGCATTAATCTCATGCCACGCGCCGCACGTGCACTTTCTCCATCTACCACGCGAAGCTCTTCCTCGGAACTTGTACTTCTTGGGTTGGTAATCAGATAACCTGTCCACGGGTTGATTGTATCAAATAATGACCCCTGAGCAGAATAGGACTAGTCGTACTATGTGGTGTATTCTATAATGCAATGACAGGTTCAAGTTTACCGATAACCAACATTAAAAATATCAATACATGTGAGATATATAATGTGTGAGAAAAATAATGTTCGGAGACTGCAACCAGTCTACCGCCAGGTCCTGAGACGTGATAATTGTTGCCGGTAACATTGGCATTCAAAAGAGTCTATCAATGCCTGGCTTCTCGGTGTTTATACCACCTATGTAATTAGTTGATGAACGTTTACTTTACCTGGGTCTTTGTGTTGAGTACATGACCAGGGCTGGAATTTGGGGCATTTGGACACTGACCTTTACCCTGGTCAGTTTGCTCAAACCTGCTAATAGCCGGCCACAGCTGTTTCCTCAGATACAGAGAATGAAAGTTGTACGTCCGATACAAAATGAAGATGTTAACCTGTAGTAGTAGTAGTAGAAGTAGCAGCAGTTGTAATACTACGAGACTTGCACACGTCAATGAGATAATTCTAAGTTACTTTAAGTTTCTTTAAACATTACCAAAATATACCCCGTCACCAAACAACCAGCAGTCATCTGTTATCTTCTTCTCCTTCTTCAAAACCGTCATCATTATCATCATCTGTATCATTATCATCATCTCTATCATTATCATCATCTCTTTCATTATCATCGTCTGCTCCACATCAATGCCGTGGTCATCTGTATCATTATCATCATCTGTATCATTATCATCATCTGTATCATTATCATCATCTGTATCATTATCATCATCTGTATCATTTTAAACGTCTTCTCCACATCAATGCCGTGGTCATCGTCATCATTATCATCACCATCGTCGTCGTCAACATCACCATCGTCGTCGTCATCATCATTATCACGACCGTCATCGTCGTCACCATCACCATCTCTGTCAACATAATCTTATTCGCCCCTTCTCTTCCATCTTCAACGCCTATGTTGTTGTTGTTGTTATTGCCGTCACCATCATCATTCTTCTCGTCATATTATCTTCTTCTTCATATTGAAATTGCGAGAATGAATCCTCGATAGAAACTTTATCTGCTCCCCTAGTTCGAAAAATTAAAGAAATATGCACAGCAATAGTACAGGGCGAACCATTCAAGAGCAGTAGCACTAACACTTTCATTCGTGCCTCTTGCGATACCAGTTACACTGTTTTTCGATCTACTGGATTCCTCAAGACTTCTGGACAGACAAGATTTGGACAAGCTATAGTATTTCCCGAACAACATTTACAAATAACAGAGCCGCACGGTCTTCAGACGTTTGCTAACATACAAAACATTCTGGCGCTTTAAGAAACAGCTGGAAGGCAAATTACGCTCGTTAGGAAGCTAATATTTCTTGTGTTCAGCAATAATGCTTTCAGTAAGAAACACGGAAATTTGTGTTGAATTAAGGTAATGTTCTACACAAAACAAATTGTGCACACACTGTTACTGTTTGTAGGTTTTTATTTCGTAGTTAAACAAAAATTTGTCCATGAAACATTTGGATTTATTATTATTATCAAAAGTTGTAGTTATTTTGGTTTAGACATTGTTCAGTATATATTTGACCTTAGTTATTACCAAAATCACCTCTACTGACTAAGATAATTATGCTGTTTCCGGTTACACGTACGGTGTTTATTACTCTGGTGGTATAAAGTCAACTCGGACCCGCCGTCATTCGAACAAGATTCGAGACAGGGGGTGTTCACTTTATGTTGGTCATCGGTTGAGCGACCGGACATTTGCCAGCGGGACTCGTGATGAATAGATGACTTTGAGCTAAACGGGAGATATAGTTGCAGTTTATAGCCAGTAATATAAGAGTTCAGTGGTATTAAGTTTTAATTATGAGGCTATGAATATCATGAGGCTGGTGCTGGGGGACTAACGAACAGGATGCATCAATTATTGGAGCATATGAAAATGTCCTTGCCCTCACACATCATTTAGCATCTTCATTATTTTGTCTTGTTAAATGAGGATCTGTTATGTTGTCAAATTTTGAAGTCGATGTTGGTTCATAAGAATATTTTTGCAGGTTTCACCGCATCAATTCACTCAGCTTCCCATTGTGGCAGTGAGGATATGTTACTCTCTCTGATCTTGTCGGTTACACAAAAACATCTGCAGGTTTCACTGCAACAAATCACAAAGCTTCCATACGATGCAGTGACGATCTGTTTCTCTGTCAGATCGCAAAATCACTGTTGGTTCGTCAGATACATTTACCGGTTTGACTTACTTCATTCAGTTTTCTGTTAAGGAATGGTTTCGAGTGTTCATACAACTCAATCGAGTTTGTTCAAACTCACTCGAGTTTGTTAAATCATCAGTAATTCATCAGTTACAATTATTCAGTTTTCTGTTCTGACATTCCATTATGCAGCTTTAACGTTATGTCCTCAAAATCAATTGTCAGTTTTTGTACGACAGGTGGTATCAAGAAGTGGCCGATCCGTTGTTTGGATTTGTATACAAGATCATACTGAAGAACATAATTACCGCTATTATTGTCATTCCATAAAAAATGGGCGTTTCTGGACAGAGAATGACAACTAAATTGATGACATTGCTATTTTTCTCGCGAAGTATTCCAATCATAGCAGGGTTCGAGATTCCTCCGAAGCCAGTTGCATTAATTCGAGGCAAGGGAAGATTATATTACATTGCAATTTTCAGTGCCATTTTGCATCCACCGTCGACGGAAACACACCCCGCTGGTTTAAATATTATACAATATTTTTATCATATTATTACCGCCAATGTCGTTGGGTGGCGTATGGAAGACTCTGTTTATTCTATTTGAACCTCAGCAGGTACTGAACTATAGCCTGGCTGATTCTTGCATGAATAAACCTTTTCTCTAAAGTGACACACGCCATGTTTAGCATACAACCAGGACAGTCTCTGTGTCCTTTGTGTGTAAAGTGACTGTGTGATGAGATTTATTTAACCTTTATCCTGCTGTGTCCGATTTTTATATGTATTTCGGCTCAGGTTTTGTCGGCAACAACGTGTAACTGATTGATTCAGGGTAATATTCTATGGAAAGATGTTGAAAGAAGTCCTGAGTGTTGCTCTCTTTCAACCACCGTGGTGACTTGTTGCACACGGCGAGGAAATAAGCAAATAAACAGGTCTGTAGCTCATCGTCGGCGGCGGCATAGATTTGTGTCAAGACCCGATGCCCAAAGGCCCGGACTTTTGTGAAGACCCTGAGTAAAAATTATGTACGGAAATTCGTATTTGCCGTTGTGATAATCCTCTCTGCTTAGTCCTTCTGACTTTAGATTTTGCCCTGTTTCATTGGCAGAGATCAAACGATTATCTTTGCCGAGATCCAGAATCCAAGTACAACATTTCAGTTGAAAACATACAATTTAATCATTGTCAGTTAATTGATACTCCTCTCTGTTTACACCTGAATCAGGTGCACCACGGTTCATCAACACACTTTATGGTGGTGTTACAACTTGGCAGTAAACGAACTCTCATAATATTTTCTTTTTCTAACAGTTTCCATTCCCCTTTTTACGAGAAAACTCTGTTTGCTACAAGCGAACGTGCAAGAAGCTAATCGCGCATGTTCTGTAATTCACTGCGGGACTGTGAAACCGGAATAACATGAAAGACAGTTCAGGTTCATTTGGCGAAATTGATTTTCCATTCATCTGTTATGTTTTCTGGTTTTTCATTTACCGAATGTTTAAGAACATTCTTGTTATAGTTTTGACGTTCCCCAGAAGGTTGATGAATATGTCACTGCCCTACCCTGACAGAACCAGACAGAATCCGAAAATAACAACCTTTAATGTTAAAGAAACAAACACCCTGGAACTTTGAAGTTCATATGAACCAAGTGATATTGAGTACATGTATAAGAATTTTCAAGCCTCTGAGTCAAGGCAAAGGGAACAGTCAGAGACAAAGTTTGTTCAATATATACTGACCTCCAATAGAAACTACGAATACATGTAAAAAAATATTCGATCCTTATTCAAACTGGGTGTGTTTTTGTGCCACTATCCATCAAAATTCTCTGCTGTCACGGATTGTTATGTGGTTCTGTCATGCTAAAACGACGCTGTTGACAACAGATTTAACAGATTTAATACATTAGGCAACATACTTTTGGGCCGTTTTCTGTTGTATTTCTAATACACTTATGCCCAAATCAGTGCCTAATACATACTGCAACATTCTGGTCTCAGTGAGTGTATGGGCTGGGTAGACTAAAATTTAGTCCAAGAAAAATTCAAAAGAAATATTTTCATAACACTGAAAAATATGTGCTCAGAAAAGGAGCCCAGAAACCGAGCACATATAGACTTGCTTCATTTTAAATAGACTGACTGCACAGGGAGATAAAATGCTTCAGCGGCTGTGAGACAGACTAGTGGGGTGGAAAGTATCAGAGACCATCTCAGAATCGAAGGTCCAAGCCGACTGACCCACCATCATCCCTTCCTGTGTCCTGGCCTGGTCACACAGTTGTGATAGCCCGCGGAAGGATATCACCTGTTTGTCCTCATGTGACGTACAGACAAAACGTCAAGGCAATAAGTTTATTAATCATTTTGGGACTGTCATATTTCGTTTTATTGAAACTGCATCATTATGTATTAAATTATTTTGATTTATGAGAAGCTGCTTGGAAATCATACACAGTTGCAAATCCAGTTTTAATGTAGTGAACCGTAATCATAATTTATTAAGGGATTGTTTGCCTGAGTTTTACTTCATGCTCATAAAAATGTTGCTATGGATTAAATAAGTTTGATTTATGATACATTGCCAGGAAACCGCCTTAGATGTGTTAACCCTTGAAGAGTTGAGTGTTATTTTATTTCAAGGTACAGCTGTTAGCATTCGTTCGTCTTTAACAGCCAAATACGTTAACGTTAATAATCATAATAATAATAATAATAATGAGTAGTAATAGTAATAATAATGAGTAGTAGTAGTAGCAGCAGTAGTAGTACTAATAGTAGTCGTGGTGGTTGTCTAAGCCTTGCGGCAAAAGCATTAGTAGTAGTAGTAGTAGTAGCAGTAGTAGCAGTCAAAGCCTAGCGCTAGAAGGGTTAAACCATAGTTATGAACCTCGCCTGTAAGGTTCACAGTGGAAGACTGTCTATTTATTTTTTCTTTCACCGTCAAAGCTAAGTAACCTTTGAGAAAGTGGCAACCAATGATTTATCGTACAAAATGTCAAGTCGAAGACAAACAAGCACTTTGTTAAGCCACTCTCAAAACTGCTTTTACAATTCAACAGATTGGACTATGCTTACGCAATCTGTTTCATGTCGGGATGTTCAACAGATCACGCCATATGGCATCCTGATTAACTCGTGTTAACTCAACACCTCCAGCATCTTCTTTATCAACACTCGGAGTGATGCTTGAGTTGTCTCTCAAACCGGCCCCTACCAGGGCTTCATATAAGACACTCTGCCCCCAACGTATCTGGTTTAGCACCTGGCGGATTTTATTCACATAAACAGCTAATCGTTTCGTCTTAACACCTGGTTAAAGTCCTCACCCTTTAACCTTCTGTTTTCTTTTTCCGCTTTATTTACGAAAGAAAAGCTCGGGAACAACATTTTTTGCTGTAACAAAAATACAGAGGGATGATTGTTGATTTAACTGGTCTTTTATTACGCCGGTTATCAAGTCATATGGTGGAGTGAATCAAACAAGACACGTGGACTCGTTGACCCTAGGGATCGCAGGTAATGGCGGCTGTTGGGGGTCGCCACGGGCATTTAGGGAATCGCTCACAGATAAAATTCTATCTCCGCCAAATCTTCCTCTTTGTGTTCTTGTCGTGCAGTGTTGGTGGCAACACGAAAGCAGTCTCCGTAACTATTTTACACTGTACCGATACATTTATAAATTTCAGTGTTGGGTCTCCTCTCCCAAGTTTCGAGATTATACTTGGACTTAAAAGCATTGTGTGCGCTGTCTGCGTTAGAAAAATAGAGGGTTGTTCTTGATAGTAGCAGTAGTAGTAGTATGGTAGTAGTAGGAGTAACGATAAGTCACAGTGATAGAAAAAGTAGTAGCAATATTGTGGCGACGACAACAACAATGACAAAGACGATAACACATGCCGCTGTTTTACAACTTTATAATAGCCAAGTCAACCATTGCGAGCAAAAACGATTCCAAATAGATCTAGAGAGGAATCCACCCATCAGATATCACGCACCCGCGGGTAAAAAGGTCTCTCAAACAACATTCCAAGAACCCCAATTACACAAATAACATTCCTCCGACTGAATCCAGTAAGCGAATCTGTCGTTCCTCCCGGGCATCGGCACGGTCGCCGAGAAATGTATCATGAATTTTTCAATTCACCGGGCGCGAAAACCTTACAAGTGGAAGTGTGCTTATATGAACCAATTGGACCCCAGGGAACATTAAAAGTAAAACATTTAACAGTGTATTTATCAACTTCAAACGATGACATCTTTCTCGCTTCAGACGTGGTAAATCGTCGCCCGGGGATTGATGAAGCTCTCACCTTCTCTTTTTCTACTCATCAAAAGCCATAAACATTTGGAATCAAATTGAGACTAAACCATTTCCCTCGTTTAGTTCACGGTTTTCTCGGAGTAACGCGCTTGCGTTGACGTTGTTTTCCGGGAAGTGTTCGGAGCAAATCGATGGTAGCAAATTGAGGATATGAAATTCTATCTCCGTCGAGACGTTTTTATGGTTTATTTGCACTAAAATGTGTGTGTTTGTGGTGTAATAACATCTGTGGGTATGTGTACGAATGTCTGTGTCAGAATGACCTTCACGGTTTTTGTCAAGGTCATGATATTAAAGACGTTTTGTGACAGAATTACGCAAAACGATTGTTCAGAACCAAGGTAGTCAGTGTTCAAACATTTCTCCCTTCGCCAGGATCTCTGAACTCGTATACTAATCGAGTGTTCGATACCAAATACACAACACTTTTGGAATGATCAGTTCCAGTCAGATTTATATGCTGCCACTTGGGGGTTATCGGGGGTAGGTTGACACTCAGACCGCTACGTGCAGCCTGTCAACTGACCAATTAACCTATCGCTAAATACCCATTTTAAAAAAAACACTGTCAACCTTATCTGCTGTTTTGTTTACACTGAAATGTTCTCTTCTCGTCAGCATCCGAGAGAAAGACACTCTGCCATGTATCACTTGTGACATTGGCAGTCCTCCGTCGGGGAGGACGAACTGGTGATTAAAAGAACAAGGCCTACTAGTGACAAATGCTTTGTTCACGACCGGCTGTACAGTTGCTTAAATGTATGTAAATTGTGAACAGGATAAAGTACAATAAATACACGTCTTTAGCTTTATGCTGGGACTGAGGTAGTAAATCAAAAGTATTACTCTTATACTCTTTGACGTGTTGAGATATGACTGAAAAATCGCTCAATCCACCCTTCTTCTTCTGTTTCAGTGGTATGTGGCGTGGTAGGGGAATGTCCCCAGGATGTTCAGGCCCGGGCCTACAGGTGTTTCACGGACTATAGCAGTCAGTACCAGAATATGCAGAACTCTCGATATAAGATGTGTTGTGGCGTAGACGTAGAAACATTACGGGCGTTCTGCAGGTAAGCTTTACCTCTCCTTGTTTTGAGTCCTCTGAACGTCCAATGATTACTGTATTTGATGTACATCAAGAGTGGATGTAATGGGATTGGAGACAGCGTGGGGGGGGGGGGGGGGGGGGGGGGGGGGGGGGGGGGGGGGGGGGGGGGGG
>JAUELE010244414.1:0-11189 GCA_031471655.1 Diodora aspera | reverse complement strand
CAAGGCGACTTTTTTTGCGTTCTCTTGCGTACGATCGATTCTGTGTTGTCCATTTTCCTGATGTGCCTCTTGCACATCACATTGCGCCATGGCTGAAATATTGCCCCCTACAATGTAGGAATCTGTAAACCTGTCAGCTGTCAGCTGTGGGTGTGAACCCATTCAGATCTGATTTTTCAGATCCCTTCCTCTCAGTCGGGATGTTGTAGTGATGTAGCTGAAATATCACTGAAGTCATGTTTAAGAAGATGTGAATCATCAAATCTGGACTGAAATCAAAGCTTGAACAATTTAATTTTACCTGAACTCAGGAAGGTGACCCTCAGCTACAAGCAGCAGGATCATCTGGAGTTGTTCCACAGAAAGAATCTGATCCCATAGCAGAGAAGGTGAAACTGCAGATGTCTCAGATTTTAAACACGAGGCCTGCTACTGCTAGCAATGCCATGAATGTACAGGCAGTCAGGTATGTTGGGAAACTAAAGACAAAGGGTTTACTTGCAGTTGTAAGAGGTCTTTGTTTGTGTTGCATTGAGTTTCAGATGTACTGAGTTCCTGATTTTGGAGCGGAAGTTATCTACATCCATTCTCTAACATTTTCTATATCATTTTCAAGTATATATATGGATTTATGATTGATTGATTATGAGTTTGAGATGCTCTGTTTGTCTCAGTGGAATGGTAAAACTATTGCTGATTTTGACATTAAACTCAATTTTTACTCATTGTTATTAATTTTGGGGGGTTTCCAGGGAATGAAATGGCGTCACTTAAATAGAATAGCAACCTAATGCTTGTCGTATGTGCCGACTAAAATGGGCATATTTTATTTGTCTCTCTATCGATCACTTTTATGAACTTTATCTTTTTCCTGGCGGTGCGCCTTGCACATCATGTTGCTTTAGGGCTTAAATATTACCCTTGCATCGTCAAACATCATTTCAACTCAGAACAACTCATTGTTTATTCGCTCATCTACCCTGTGAATTTGTCCAGGGAGTACATGGGCACATAGAAAGAATAGGGCCTCAGTAATCCAGTGCTTGTCGTACAAGGTGACTAAAATGTGGGTTGTTTTCTGTACTATTCTTTGTGTCTATCTTTTTTTTATGAACTGTCTTTTTTCTTGATTTGCACCTGGCACATCATGTTGCGTTAAGACTGAAATATTGTTTTGTAACATTACAGATTATGTCATTTCAATTCAGTTGTCCATATCTTTTTTGTTCAGTTCTATTTTGTGTTTTTGATAGTAAAACTGAGACTAGCAGACCAACAGTCCCTGCTGCAGCAACTGAACAGCTACATCAGAGTCATCAAGCAGCAGCAGTAGCTGGAGCAACAGCAGGACACTCTCATTCCTCCATCCCTTCAGAGAACAGAGACACAAGGCCTAAACAGACAACACCCACAACTAACTTGGACCATACGTACATGAACACACAAGAAGCACAGCAAGGACAACAAGGACACCAAGTAGTTTCATCACAGAGGGTAGCTGATATTGGTTTTAGAGCTGTCAGCCCAGAAAAACCTCTGGAAGACAGAGGAGCTGTTAACCAATCAGAAACACCGAGAGATATCAGCAATATTCAATCAGATACAGCCAGAGAAAGAAGTGAAGATTCTGGACCTATTCCTGTGCAGAACATACGCATTGAGAAGAAAACAGCTAAATCGGATTCTGGTGAGCATGTAGAATAGCACAGTGGTAGAGTTGACGCCTAGCAATCTATTGGCCCTAATGGTTGTGGGTTCAAATCCTGCTTAGATTGCCTGATTTTCAGCACTCTCTTTCATTCATCCTGGCAAAGGGAGCTTTGAAATCTTGGTGATATAGCAGAAATATTGCTGAATGCCATTTTGTTAAATGCAAACCATTCCTTTAATTGTATCTGTCAAAGAAAAATATGTCAGCAGTTTATGATGGGAGAATTTTAATTAGTTTCCGAGTTTCTATCAGAAGTTTTTCCCCATTTCAACCAAAGTGTGAGCAACAATTAAAAATAGAAGTAAATTACCGAACAATTTGATAGTTAGGAGTCTGTCAATTATTATAAAAGACGTCAACTCTTCAATTATTGCTTTTACTCACAGGTCAACCTCCAGAAAGAGCAACAATGGAACCTGATGTGGATGAAGACATGAGTGACTTTGGAAGTGACGTTGAACTTCCATTAAGTGATGCCCAGGGCCAGGCACAGGTCAACCTGAGGCAGAGGACTTTGTCAGGGGGAGACAACTCCAGGGATGATTCTCTGTCCACAAGCAAGAACTTCACAAGGGGTTCCAGCTTTCATTCCTCAAAACGTTGGAGGTAAAGAATATACATACTACATGTATATCCACAAGGGGTATTCAATTTTGCTGCACCTATTCCAAACCCCGTGCTTCAATGTTTTTAGTTGAATGAATTGTTTAAAGTTTCAAGTTACAAAATTCCATGAAATAACTTTTGTTAAAGTAAATGTAGAATTATAAGATATAAATGTAGAATCACCATCATAGGAAATTCTCTGTTCAAAGTATTTATTCATTTTCTCAGTGAATATGGGTGCGTGAAGCCAGAGCTGACTTTGGAGGGAGTCCTTTTCCTTCTCAAGAAGATCCAGGAGGACTTTCCAGATGCCTTTGCAACTGATGGATACTATAGATCATACAGGCCTGATTCATCAACCAGGTCACAAATTATACAGTGAGTATTTGTGTCTTCATACACAGGTTGGTCTCCTTGCCCTCTGAGGCACAGGCTAGCAAAGTGTTTATCCTGCAGTCCTTTGACAAATTGATTCCTGTCCAGGTTGACTGATGTTTAGCTTGGAGAGAGGAGTTCCAAAATCTTGGATGCATGGCTGAAATATTGCTAAAAGCCATGGTTAAAAATACAAATTAAATGCTTATGCCAATGGAGTGTTCAAGGAGTGACATGGTGTCTCACTTTGAGAAAATTGGTAAAATAGGTAACCAAATGTTTGTCATACAAGGCAAATGAAACACCTGTTATTGATCGAGCTCTGTTTCAGCTTTTGTTGTCATCTTCTTTCTTTTTGAACTTTGTCTTCACTCTGAGTACATTTTGCACATCACAGTGACCTGTGACATAAAGATTTCTTGTTCAATTTCAAAATTCATGGGAAAACCATTAATTTTAACTCAGCTCAGTTGTGTTTATTTCTGCGCCCTTCTTTGTATTACTGATCTTGGACAGTTTCAGTAAATTGTGAAAAATCAAAACTTGGCAATTATCCATTTGTGACAGTAACTTTGCGATAATGCCTGTCAATCCTTTAACATTTTGTTTCCGCAAGTTCTGATTTTTTAGGCCTATTTATTTTACCACGATTCTGAATTACACCAATTTAAGGTTGGCATCCATGATTCTGTACTCCCTGGTATTTAGCAGGCAAAGGATTAACAATGTCAGCAGCTGGATTGAGGCAGACTCACTTGGCCCATGGTCGACACCACTAATATTGTCACCTTGCACATCATGTTGCATTATGGCTGAAATATTGCCTTTGCAACGTAAAACATCATTTCAAGTCATATTTGTACGTCGATTTCATAATTTTATAGTGTATCACATCATCGTTGTAAAAGAACGAGTCAATTCTGCAGGAAATATTAATTATTTAATTCTGATTGGTTTAATATGCTGAAAACAGTTTTCAGTTGTTTTTGTTTATGTTTATGCACTCGTTCTCCTGTATACAGCACTGTTCTCCTCACTGTGAAAAATTAGGAGTATGTACGCCTTGACATGCAAAAATTATCTGGAGCATAATCAAAACCTGTGACTTAAGGAGCAGTACCCACTTTTCTTGTGCAGTCAAGCCAACAGCAAATCATCCCTAGCCACGTTTGATCTGAACCAAGTAAGCATGGTTGTTCTGGAGCAGCTGCTCCTGGTCGTGCGAAGTCTGAAGGAGGGATGTCTTGTGAAGGATGCTCTCCTTGACGTGGATACAAGTGAATTTACGCAACAGTCCATAAGGTATGTGATATCTCTGACAAAGGGTTTGCACTTTGAATATTTGTATGCCATTTGATTTTACGGGATGCAGAACAAGTTCTTCAAAAAGTTCAAGTAAAACATAATTTTTTTTATTTGGGATTACATTTCCTTGAAAAGTAGCTATTCTGCTACTGTTGCGATTGAGTCACGTCCTTGATTCGAATCTGCGCCCTCAGCACCAAGCACCCATCACCCATCACCAGCAATAAAGATCAGTGATGTAGGCCACTCAGCCACTGAGTTCAAGTAAAGTTAAAAGTGAACCGAGTGCTTTTTCATGTTAAAACACGAGCTAAATGAACTTGAATTATCAGAAACAAGATTGTGTTGTGGGACCAGTGATAGCTCTAAATCCAATAACTATGCAATCCAAGTTTCCGTAAAAAGGAAAGCAAGAAAATCCATTCAGATTGGTTCAGCAAAATAGTACTCTTGACTCGATCAGAATCAGACAATAGCATGTACTATAATGTGTGTCATCAGGAGGGTGCTGCACAGATTTCAAAATTCCACATGATCACATCAGCAAGAAGCTAAATCTCATGTTGACTGTAGTCATAGACTACACTTGCAAGGCTCGAAGTTTCCACTAGGCCGCTCGCCGGGTGGCGGATTATTTTTTCATTTGGCGACTTAATTTAATATCCAGTCCTGCCAGTCCAGTTGGCTAGTTGGTTATTAACACAAGAGTTGAATTTAATAAATAAGTATGCACATGCGATGAAAACATAAATAACCTGCACGTGTGAAATGTTTGAACACAATCCCGATGTCTATTCTTACTCTGTGTATCTCTATCATTCTGAACTCTTCGGCTCTGTCAAAGGTTATTGAGAAATTTCGATATTGCGGGTCCCGTCCCTCGGACGCTCAGGGGCAAATAGTGTTCCGTAAAATTGCGGGTCCCGGCGTTTGGCAAAATATTTATTTCCGCAATATTGCGGGTCCCGTCACTAAGTGGTTAAATTTAATGCATCAAAAATGCTCTACTTTGGTATACACTTTTTTTGTAAAATGTTCTGTTATTGTTATTGTATAACTTTCTACAATGTCATGGCATGTTTCACTTCTAAATTATTTTTATTTTTAACTTTAAACCCCCTGGACTTGATATTTCAGACAGCGACTCGCTCCAGAAGCACAGTCCCTATGGGATGGATTATTTAATCACTTTTCTCTACTGGTTCATCACAAAGTCATGGACCCCAAGGAAATGGCAGCAATATTTGTCCCTTGTATTGTGGAGGATGGCTCCCTTAAACAGGATAAGGTGAGATATGCATAGTCTGCTTGGTCCTAAAGTTTTTAATATTGAATGAAAACGTTTAAGTAGACATCTCGTAGATTATTTTATGTTTCAGACATTATTTCTAGAATATTTTTTCAATGTAGTTGCTGAATATTTTATTTGAAAGAAGAATTAAGACATACTGAATTCTCTGGCGTAAGGTTCTAGATTCTGTCTTCGAGTACCGACCTTGGTTTACCAGTTTCATTGTTTTGTGAATTTAATGTTTGCAGTTTTGTGAGTAATGTTGAGAAAAGCATCTTCAGAATCAGGTACTATTTAAACCATCTTAAAAATGATGTGGGGTTGTGGTTGGAAGGTTATTTGTGAGAAAGATTGTAAGTCCCCCCTTGAAAACCAATGAATTCCATGGATTATGATTATGGGTTGAATTTTCATGGGTTAAGGTTTCAAACAAATTTTAAAACTGTTTGATATTTATAGAAGGACAGTTGGCATTACTGAGGTTGAGAACTGACTTTTATCATGGCATAATTCAAAAATTTACTTCATGATACCCTTCTCTGCTAGGCCTGCCTCCAAAAGGGGGGACTTTTATTTCTGGAGGGGAAAAACATCTTCTGCTCTCTTTTTTTTAAGCCCATGGTTGGCTGTGCTTCTCGTTACACTTCTGTGAGCCATAATGAGTAGATTCATGTTGGGACGTGTGCCTACACTGCAGCATATATTGATTAGTCTCATGTCAAATGTGTGGTTTGAAAATAAACCAATGAAAACTGAAGATATTCTCAGCAACAATCCCAAATTCAATGAAAATAAATTTCATTGGTTAATGATAGGTTGCATACTGTCATGCATTTTAATGAGTTAAGTGCGAATCAGATTGTTAGGACTCGAGAAAGAGTACCGGGTAGTTCAACAACATAAACATCTTCGTAGAGCCCTTGGGCTACATTGATGTTGCGGTCTATGAAGACGTCGTTGTTGAACTAAAGATCGAGTGAGTAACGAGAATTGAGACTGATCGTTGGTTACCAACAATGTTTCTTTACATACATTTAGATAATTTTACAGTCTCATAAAGGGTCGTAACAAAGTCTATACTGAGGCTTGTTCAAGGCATGTTCTTTGTTTTGTAGGCTTACCAGCTGTTGGTTCGTCTCCTGGTAGCGATGAGTGGGGAGGACACGGATGATGGATCATCGCTTGCATCCCCCGTACGTGCATATGTACCTGAAACACCTGCTTCAGTTCCTGGAGGAGGAGATACTTATGACGGGAAAGGTTTGTTAACATATAAGATGAGTTTTGACAAATTCTCCCAAAATAACTTTGACATGACTGCAACCATAGAACCCTACTGGAACATCACTCCTCTAGAAATATTAGAGCCCTGATATTTTTTGGATATAGTTGTAATACTGATAACAGCTGCATTGAACATGCAAATCAGTTAGTCCTTTGATTTAATTTGGGAGCTTCCTAAATTAAACACCATATACTAGGGAAGCTTTTTACAAGAACTATTTGAACCTGAGGATGTTGAAGTGACAGGTGTGTTTGATCTGAGTGTGAATGGGGTTCCATGAACATGTCTCAGGAGAAAGGACTCGAAAAATATGAACACGTCAAAAAGTAATTTTTTGGGGGGGGGAAAGTTTTCTTCCATAAGGGATAGTGAGGTCTCATGAGCAAGCTCCTGTAGAGAAAAGAGTTCATGAATTATCTTTGCTGGCTGTTAGGGTTCCATGGACAAGTGACTGGAGAACAAATAACTTTGGGAGTTTTCAGATACGTCTTACAAGGAGTTGGTCTTAATTCCTGAGGCGCCTTTAATAAGGTCGAAGAAAGTGGCCTCTATGTAAGAAAAGTAGCGGTGATGTTTTATAGTCAGTAGGAAAGTTAGCCACTAACTTAGGAATGTTAGAACGCCGCAGAGGTGCTATGTTTAGAAGCCAACATGGCGTCGCTATTGTAGTATTCCCCCATTCTCAGCATTTAAGCTAGCTGCATTTAAGCATAATGATACTGGGTCGAGCCCATCACAACACAACACGTCAGTACGCCAGCACAGTACTTTACTCGTCTGCTATCAATACATTGATGACGTAATGATACCTCATAGCATTCAGAACAATGACTCTGATCTTGATCATCTCATTCCGTACACGAGTACTGAACACTACAGCTATGACTCGGGTTCTGTTTCTCTGGTTATTCTCACTTATTTAGATAAAAATGGCTCAATTTGAAATAATTATTTTTTGTTGTTACATTTTTTAAAGCAAATTTTTGACATTTTCGCTAAATAGATAGTCCCAAGCTATTGTTAGGGACTGTAGTCAGGCATACATTCTATCATGTGACATGGCTCGTCTTCTATCACGTCCACACCTACCGTTCCGCTTTTAGAGTGCTAATTTTCCTAGGTTCTCCACCCCTACTTTCTCCAGCCCTGTAAAATGTGCCTCTGTTTTGTTTCAGTTCCTCCCTTAAAATTTGGCAGCCTTTTAGACAAGCCATTGACTGATGACGAGTCAACCAGTATCTTCAGTAGTGCTGCACGAGAGAAGATTCCACTCAATGGTGAGTATGCATGTTGATGTGAGATCTGTTTATAGTCCTTGTCATCCTGGGAAATCCCTTTTGTTTAACGACTGAATCTGCGTGAATCTTGGCATGAAAAAAAAATCGGGGAAAAATGTGTCGTATAGAACAACTCGAAGAATAGAAATGGTCTGTGTACTACGACAAAAGGATTATTCATTATTCCTTCAAAAAAAGATTGAACTTTTTTTCCATCTGCTTTAGAAACTGATGCCTATAAGAACATGTTAAGTGGGACCAGAAAAAGTCAATCAAGTCGAGCTCAAGATGAAGAAGACACGGATGATGATGTGGAGAAACAGTTTGCCACCGTTTTGTCACCAAGAACACCCGGAAGTCATGGGTAGGAGACAAAATATTATCATCACTGACTCATACATGTTTTAGTTATGTCATCACTTAGAGAATAATGCTGTCTGTCTGTAGTTTTCACTACTGCTTCTTAGTTCAACAATGTTAAACGTCTTCGTAGACCTTTTGGGCTACATCAACAATGTAGCCCAAGGGGTCTATGAAGACGTTGCTGAACTATACTAGCTGCTCCTCTGCATTTGCTAAAGAACACCCTGGAATTCAGGAAATTGTAAAATGTCTGAAAAGAATTTGATAGGTTTCATCATCGCATAGACTGTTAACAGGTTAAGATTATATCAAAATGATGGTTCAGCTCCGTAGTGAAAATCATAATGAAGCACTTGATTGTTTGAACCTCCCCGCCAGGCTGGATCATTGCTGTGAATCTTCAAACCCCTAATACTAATACTTGCCAGGGCAGGACTGATTCACTCACTCATTTCTCAATTACTTTTCTTACCCATGTCTTTTTTGATTGCGATAAAGTATCAGCATTTTTGGGAGAGCTGTATAAGGGACATTTCCACTCAAGTCTATACTTTTGACAGATTATCTGTACTTTTCTATATTTTTAAACGAGAAGACTTAGCAATAAATGTTGTCATTATGGCTGCTGAAAAGAACATATATGTCTCAATATGAATAAACAAAAATTGTCCCTTCAACAATTCATCAATTATTTACAGGACATTTTCAAAACTGAAAGATATATAGCTAAAAGAAAATAACATCAGCAACATTTTAACAGGAAATGGAATTATTTTATTACGAAATTTCAATAGCCGGTTCTCTGCCTTAGTGCTGGACTTTAACATCTCTGGATTGTAAGAAAGTTGTCAGAGCTTTTGGTGCTGACACTGATGCTATTTTTACATTTAAGAAAGCTTAAGCACCCTAACCAGTCTTTGTGCTCATATCATATATATTTAACTATGTGCACACCAGAATTTTGTTCATGTCCACACTCTGTGTGTAGACCATTCTGTAACCTTTGAACTTAGTTGATTTAAATAGCCTAATAGTAGCCAGTAGTCAATAGAAAGTAGCCAGGTCGGTCACCTTTAACCTCCTGAACCTTTCAGTGCTGTCACTCCTGCCTCAAACTTTGATGTGCATAGTCGACCGCCTCAAATAGAAGATGATGATATATCGGAACAAAGTTCTCCTAAAGGAATTAGGAGTCCAGTTTATGTCCCAACAGCCATGCAGACAAGGTATACATATCTGTTCAGTGTTGTGTCTCGCATGTACAGTTTGTGTTTTGCAGTGACATTACTTTTGTACATTATTTTTATTTGGGATCAAATTTCCTTGAAAAGTAACTATTATGCTGCTGGTTTGTTTTGGTAGAGCTCTGTTGGGCACACATTGCCAGCACTGAAGATCAGCGATGTTGACCACCCAGCCACTGAGACTTCGTTAAAATAACATTTTTTATTCTTTTTGGGGGGGGGGGGGGGATTATATTTCTCTGAAAAGCAGAATACCTATTTTTCAACTAAATGCAATCCCGAATAATGTCGTGTTTGATAATTTCCTGAACTGTCAATGAATATCCTGACTTTTTGCTTGCTTTTGCACTTTCCTATGCATCCCTGTATTTTCTATGATGCTTATGTTGGAATTATTTTACATGTTTGTTTTTGTTGGTTTGTAAATTGTCTGATTCGTTTGTTTTACAGTTTGTTCACTTTACTTTGAATTACTTTCACTGGTCAGAATTCAGTTTTTGTTAGTCGAGAAAATGATCATTAAATGTTGGCAGTTTGTAAGAAACTACAAAACAAACATAAAGAAAGAATGCATGTGTGCAGAAGTTTGAACACTTCACAAGTTTGAACACTTCCCAATTTGAACACTTCACAAGTGCCCACAGACACAGAAAAACATGAACATCTAGTTATGTTGGAACTTTTCATGAAGTTGCATTAATTTGTATGATCTGAAGCATTGAATGTGACACATTTATTACTTTTGCACTCTGTTGATTGTTTTTTTCAGTGTTAGCCACTCATGCAGTGACTTGTTTTTTAAACTGTTATATTATATGAACAAGTTTTGATGATGTACCGAAACCAAGTTTCATCATAGGAGCCTTATATCTGGGCGTAAATATCTCTTCGATATACCTCCCAGATGTCCTATATTTTAAGAATGAGTACTTTATTGTCCTCTTTTGGAAAAAAATGTTCTGTTGCCTCTGTTAATCAATGAAAAGTCGAGACTGTGATGCTAAAAGCATGAATATTTTTGTATCTTTAACTATTAATTTCTTCTAATGCAAGAAACATTTCTCAAAGGATCATGTTCATCGATCAGTTTGGTGGTCTTGCATCTCCCTTTTCAGTGACATAATTTTATCAAGAGTCCAGGGAGCAGCAAATATTTTCCACTTCTCCACGCTGTTTTCCCTTTAATTCCTACACATCATTTATGTTTTTTTTGGCGGAGATGATAAAACTACTTGTTTTTGTGTGACTACTAACAAAAAAATATTTCCTCCATAGGTGGACTCGGGTAACTTTTCCTTTCTTTCTGTCAGTCACTTAAAAACTGACTTCTCTTTGGAGGTTCCCTGCACGGTCTGTTGTAAAGTTGAAAGATTGCTGCAGTACGATAACACAGTCCTGTCAGGTCTCCAGGGCCCAGTTTCACAAAGCGATCTTAGCACAAAGTTGAGATCTTAGCTTAAAGATTGACTTTTTAAACCTAGTTTTAACCATCATTTCAGTTGCCAAAACAACTTGATGCTGTATAACTTGTCCTAAAATCATTCTCAGATTGTCTTGAGAAATATGGTTTATGCACACAAAGTCGACTTTCCAGTGACTGGCCACAGGTTAGTTAATCCCCCTGCTCGACTTCGTGAGATTTTGTCAAGTAAAGACATAGCGGCACAATAGACCATGTTACATGTTGTTGCAAGCCGTTAATCCGGATTATACACATCACTAAACACAAATC
>JAUELE010244403.1:0-11190 GCA_031471655.1 Diodora aspera | reverse complement strand
TCAGGAATCTTTCAGGCATATCAACAGTGTCACCAACGACACCTTGGTGTGAGGCTCCAGTCTCCGAGTTGAAAGAGTGAGTGAGTGATTTGGGGTTTTACATGGTTTGCGGCAATCTTTCTGCCACATCACCATGGTCTCATCAATATCACGTCCTTGTCGAGGTTCCGGTCTCTCCGGGCTGAAAGAGAGGTGCCCGGCAGAACTGAAACCACAACAGCCAATGCTGGCAGATTGCCAGACCGATGCGCTCACCACTGCGCCATTCCGCACCCCCGGGTTGAAAGAGAGATACCCAGGCCGGATTCAAACCACAATTGACAAGGATGGCAGATCACTGGGCCGACATGCTAACCACTGCGCCATCCCCCACTTGAACCAAGTGTATGAAATCTGGTGTGACATAAGTGTCCTCAATGTCATTACTACTCTTCTTTTTACTCTCACACAACTGAACACAAGCCACTTGACAGAGACCACATCAAAGCTTCATCCACTCATACATCAGACACAGTGGTCACACAGTGACAAAGGGTCAAGCTGCCTTGATCAATCCGGACTGCTCGGACAGCACCGGTCACAAGTCCTGCTAATCGTGTGGATCTATAGCAAATACAAAACTCATCAACTTGGACAGCATAACCCTTTTCACGGGAGACAATTGCCAGCGATCGACATGATCCTGGGATCTGAAGCAGCTTCTGGACAATCACAGCTTCCAACTCCAAGACAGACTCATAATACTTAAGTAGCCTATGTCTGTATTATGCTTCATCTCCATCACTGGATGATGATGAGATGTTGTCCTGGAAAAAACTTCCAAAGGATCAGTATTTTCAGAGCTGAAGTGTGAGTGAGTGATTTGAAGTTTAACGCGATTTTCGGTAATCTTTCAGCCACATCAACACGGTCTCACCAACATCACGTTTGGTGTCGGGGTCCCGTCTCTTTGGTTGAAAGAGAGGTGCCAGGCCGGTACGCGAACCAGAACCACCAAGGCTGGCAGATTGCTGGGCAGACGCGTTAACCACTGCGCCATCCCGCGCCCCCCCTGAAGTGAGAGATAAGATGGTATTTTACATCAGAAGGGCAATATTTCAGCAATATACCACATGGTCCAATTATTTCTATTGTTATCATTATTTGAGATATTCAACTCATTGGCTGGTACACAAGTTCTGCAAACGCGCTCTGCGAGTTAGATGGGACAGTTGCACTTGCTTTGCATGCTAGGTGGGATAAAATGCATGTGTGACCTCGTGGTATATGTGAAATAATGACCAAGCCCTTGGTTGGAGCGGAAGACAATTTTCTCACAACCCCCAAAGATAACATGATGTGTAAGATGAGTTGGGTGATTTGGGGTTTTACATGGTTTTCGGCAATCGTTCAGCCACATCACCAGGGTCTCGCTAACATCACTTCGGTGTCGAGGCTCCTGTCTCTTTGGGGTGTTCCCCTTGTAGGACTTGAACCACAACCGGCAAGGCTGGCAGACTGCTAGACCGACGCACTAACCACTGCACCATCCTGAGCAAGGTGCGTACAGAGGGAAAAGACCGTTCATAAACAAGATTGACAGAAAAACAGTGAAATCAGAAGATCAGCCAATAAACTTCAAAGAATGAAAGGCAGTCAGTCCCGTCTGCTCCATCAGCTGAAGCCGAACCACGATCCACTAATCAGACTGAATTTACTGCACACCACTGCTCACTGTGCAAAGTCCGAGCCTGATGAGGACTTCCTCAGGACTTTCAGATCTATCTTCATTGAAATCCTTCGCACAAAATTACCACAGTGTGCACACTTCTGCAACCTCAAAACAGCCTTCCAGAAGAAAGCAATTTCATACTCATCTTCTGCTCTGCGGGTTACCGAACTCGGCTGTTTTTTAAACATTTCCACTGTAATTGCTAAATCTGAACCTGTCGATCTTCAAAAGGAAAATTTCCGGCTGGGAGAAGACCTCCAGAAGTAACGTTTCAATTTTGTGAAGATTCATTTAACTGCACGATCTTGCATATTAATTCACGAAGGTTACTCTATATTAAATTACGGACCTTAAACATTCTCAAACATCAGGAACATTGTCTCCATGTGCAGATATAAATTTCGATAATGATAAATCAGATATAATTTTCACACCTGAAATACTTCAATCAAAACTCTTACCAACTTAATAGAAACATGAATAAAAAGCGTTACAAGGGCAAGGGCAATATTTCAGTTATAATGCAACATGACATATAAGGTGCATCAAGGTAAAAGATGATAGAAAAAAGTGAAAGCAAAATATCCTCATTTGAATGAGTGAGTGGTTTGGGGTTTTACATGGTTTTCAGCAAGCTTTCAGCCACGTCTCACCAACATCACGTTGGTGTCGGGGCTTGTGTCTCTCCGAGCTGAAAGAGAGGTGCCCAGGGCCCCTTATTCAACAAGCAGTGGGCTTCTGAAGCCCTATTCTTTCTAAGTGAACCCATGTCACTACCTGGAAGCTCTATAAGTTACATTCCAAAGAAAATCTTTCAATCATAAAGGAAGATATGTTTTGTGCAATATTCAGTAACATCACTATGATGTACAATGTCAGCCTACCAACACCAGGGTACCAATTCTGGGGTGAACACAAGGCAGAATTCAAACCTATGACCATTATGACTGAAAGATTGCCGAGCCATAAGGCTACCCTATGTACCAATGTTCAAAAGCAAACACTGAAAGTCAACCGACAACAAGCAAAATTTGACCCACATTCATGGTTGATGGACTCCTATAGCCTGCCGACTGTTGACACAAGGCAAACAAGGCAGAATTCAAACCCATGACCATTATGGCTGAAAGATTGCCGAGCCGTCAGGCTATCCTATGTACCTAATGTACAAAAGCAAGCACTGAAAATAAACCAAACACAAGCAGAATTCGACCCAGATTCATGATTGAAGGACTCCTTGCCTGACTGTCAACACCCCTGCCATCATACTCCCCCCCCCCCCACCTTAACCACTCTGCCCCACACCACTTCTGAGCAAGCATCAGCTTCCTGAGGCATCTACAACATCATACCAATTCAAATAATAAAAGAATCCTTGTGCTGCGTACAAAGCATCCTGTTATCGATCCTTCTCCAAACTAATTGTGATAATCCTTCAAACACCCACACAATGACTTCCTGGCCAAAGTCCAAGGATTTCCAGGTCTCTGGTGAGTCGCTTTCAAGGCCCCGTGCCAACATTTATTAGTTTTGGGCTGGAGTGTTCACTTCAGAGAGCCTGTCTCTCACATCATTAATGGCAACCATAAAGACATCATATGCCCGGGCAAGATCTTAGACAGAGCCAGATCCTCCAGCCAGACACAAAGGCCAAAAAAAATAACATCTCTGGTTCAAGTTCCACTCTCCTTAGAATCCATGGTAAGTTAAACTTTCATTGATCACTAGTTTTCAGCAATCTTTCAGCTTCAGGATGCTAAATCAGAAAGAAAGTAAAGGGGTGTTCTCTCTCTCTGCAACTGGTTGATACAACTTGACCAAGTAGAACAGTTAGAACGCCCAATCAGTTGCCGTTGTCGGAGTGAGCAAGCAATGTTCGCCAAAAACGATGACACTCACTGTTGAAATCAGTAAGTGAAAACAGAGAGGATTTGTTTAGTACTACCAAGATCATGAAGAACATGGCAAATTAGACGTCAAATACAAGCTTGAAATAATTGAAACCACAACAGCCAAGTGAAGGACACTTGAGCTACATTGGACTTTTGAGCTCCAAGTTCCAACCACATGAAGTCCATGAAAAGGTACTCAGTAGAGTTTCCACAAAAGTTTTACGATTGCAAGGGCAATATTTCAGCCATATTAATGCAACATGATGAGCACGATGCACATCGAGTGAAAAGATAGTTCATAAAAGAGATCGCAAGAAAGAAATTGAGAGCAAAAGATCTTCATTTTAGTCGCCCTGTACGACAAGCATTGAGTTACTGAGGCCCTATTCTATCACCACGTCACTCCCTGGATGCCTAACAAAATGTTGCTTCTCTAAGTACTACCCAGGACAGGAGAGAGTGAAAGAATGATTTATGGTTTAACATGGTTTTCAGCAATCTTTCAGCCATATCACCACGGTCTCACCAACATCACGTCAGTGTCGCAGTCTCCTGTCTCTCCAAGACGTGTATGGGCGGGCCCAGGGCAGGAGGGTTTGTGGAACAATTTATCCAGATTTATCCAGAACAGATTTCACTTTTTGGGTTGAATTCTTTCAATTAGCATACAGCAGGTCCGAATTCAGATCCTAAAAAAAGATCCCACCTCAATCTCAAAAGAGGGATCAAATTCAAGTCCAAATCATTGATCACTCGGAAAGTAAATCAACTCGTTGAATTTGACCTAGTCGAAATCAACCAGTTGCATAGTGAGAAACAAACAGACTTTAAGCTGACCACCCACTGAACCTGCCGGGATTCAAGACTACGTATTGCAAGGCCAGGAAGCTGACCCTAGAGGAAGCTTCCTCATCCAGTGCAGAGCAACATTTCAAAGTAAATCCCCCGTAATTCATAGAAGAAATTCTGAAGCATCCTAGGCCGACTGTAAAGAAGATTATTACCTCATTAAGATGGTGATCAATAATATCCAATTACCCCTGTACTTGCCTGACACTACTTAACCTCCGAGATGATGACTGATCATTCAAACAGTTATGAGTTCACGACATCATGCCTGCCCACCCTTACAGTGAGTGAGTGATTTTATGGGTTTTCAGCAATTTTTCAGCCACATCACCATGGACTCACCAACATCACATCGGAGAGTTGGAGTGATTTGGGGTTTTACATGGTTTCGGCAATTTTTCAGTCACGTGGTCTCATTAACACCATGTTGGTGTCAGGGCTCCTGTCTCTCCGGGCTGAAAAATACAAGCCTGGGCGAGATTCGAACTGCCAAGGCTGGCAGATTGCTGGGCCGACATGCTAACCACGCCCATGCCATCCCACGCCCCTCAAACCCTAACAGATAGCGAGAGATCTCTACATGACAGCCATATGAAGGAGTTCATTCAAGAGACTTCATCCTACTTTTAATTTCATATAGTCTAGACTTGCTTAACTTGATCTGGACTGGCTGAGGGCTCTATAAACATATTTCACAGTCATAGAGTGAGTGAGTGAGTGAAATGGATTTTTACATTGCAGGGGCAATATTTCAGCCATAGCGCAATTTGATGTGCAAGAGACACATCAGGAAAAGGGACAACACAGGATCTATAGTAAGAAAGAGAAAGTAAAAGATCCTCATATTAAACAGCTCTTGCGGCAAGCATGAGGATACTAGGGTCCTATTCTTTCTGGTGGTAGAGGGACACCCCCCGGGAACCCGTGGGGGTTTAAAACATGGAAGAATTCCAAGTACGCTGTTATCACTGAAGCCCCCTATCTATACTTTCTTTGTTAATTCTTTGTCAGGACCTCATCAATACGGTAGTTGTCTGAGGCTGCAATACTGTAAGGAATTCCCGGAGATACCATCACACATTATACAAGATAATGGTCCAATCTAGACACTACGTGCAGCAATCTAGATGGAGTTTCATTCAAGCTGTGAAACATACATTGAAATTGATTAAGATGTCTGCACAGATGTTCATCTCAAACGTTGCATTCCACAGATTTGAGCTGAGTTAGAATCTTACATTACACAAGCAATAGAAACATGTGAACAGAAGTTTTATGTTGTTCAGACTACCAATCATAACTCAACGTGATATTGATGGAAAGAAATAAAGAATTGGTAATTGGCTCGTTGGATTTATAGTAGGACTCTGCAATCTTTCAGCCATATGTCTGCTTTCGCCAGTTGAATTGAAATGATGTTTTACGTTGCAAGGGCAATATTTCAGCTATAATGCAAAGTGATGTGCAAGGTGCACATCGGGCGAAAAGACAATTCATAAAGGGATCGATAGAAAGGAAAATGAAAGCAAAAGATCCCCATTTTAGTCACTTTGTATGACAACCATTGGGTTACTGAGGTCCTATTCTATCTACACGACACCATGTCACTCCCCGGAAGCCCCACAGAGTTTTTGCCAGTTGAGTACAGGAGGAACGCCAACATCATCAGCAGGGAGTAGGATGATTTTTGTCAAGACCCTGAGTCAAGGCTGAGTCAAGGCACAGAAAACTGAACATTTCCCTCTACCATAGCCATCTCTAGTTAGCTAAGGCACAGCTAGGAAATGCAATATAGTCTGAGGAATAAATATTTACCTCCGATATTACATACATGCATATAAATTTTGGAAACTTTATACAGCCTTAGGGTCTTGACAAAAGTCTAGGGGGAAACCTGCAAACTATGGCTGGTACTGATGAACCAATGGTGATATCACATTGTGGCAGTGTCCTAAATGATCAACATGACATTACTGACTACTGCAGTGAAATTATACCAAGGTCCGCATCAGATATCGTCAGTTCATGCGTTTCATGGCTGATTTAAATATGCAAAATGTTCAAAACACAATTTGTGAGTAAAACACACCACCTGTTATATACCTTTATTCCCTTACTTATTTCTACCAGTATAAACGCAATTACAGATCAAGGGAAATGACAGTACTATTGACTTCAACATAGACATCAAATGGGGGTGGGGGGTGCACACCCCTCCTTTTTCAGCGAAATTTTATCAAAACCTACATTAACTAGGGATTTTTTTAGGTCTGCACATCCCTTTTTGCCCAAATCACAACATGCAACCCTTCTTTTCCAAATTACTTGATCTGCCTATAGAAATGATGCTTTACAATGCAAGGGCAATTATTCAGCCACAGCATAATGTGAAGTGCAAGATGTACACTGTGCAAAAAGACAATACATAACTAACATAAGAGATTGATATCTCCAGAAAAGTGAAAGCAAAAGATCCCCATCTCCTTGTATGATAAGCATTGAGTTACTCAGGCCCTAAATGACACACAAGGGTTGAAATTGGCAGGAAAATGACAGTAACATATCCAATTTAATTATTTTTCCACCTTGTACGAAAAGCATTGGTTACTGGGCTCCGTTATTTGTAAGTGCTACCACAGAAGTCAAACAGAGTCTGAACATCAAGGAACAATTTTCACTGCAGTGTATTTTTCTACATCTATTCCAACTTGTAATAGAAACACTTACTTTAAAATGCAAATGAGAAATAAATCATCAGCAGCAATGACTACATGAACTGCGTAACAGATTAGCGGGAAAAGCAAGACATTTTCTTTGTGTCAACACTGTAAAAGAACCACCATTACTTCTCACAGTTTGGAACAGGGAAAATCATTTCCCACCTTTACAACAAAAATATAATCTGCATTTTATGCCTTCACAACAAAACTGTAAAGAAAGTGTTCAAAGCCTGGTGATAAAATGGATCGAAAGGCTCATTTCCAACCACCTGTGAATTTAATTAGCTAACGGCCGACAAACTGTTTACCTCATTTTGGAGCTTTTTCCAGAACGCAGTAATCCGAAAAATTGAAAAAGGGCACCTTGGAAACGGAAGATACAGAGATTGGAAGAAGAATCTGGGCAAGGCACCAACCAACGCTACCTGCCTCACGCAGGGCTGGGCTAAGACTGGCGAAGGAGCTGGCAGAGGAAAACTTGGACAAATTTCCGCAGCTGAAAGTCCATGCGGAACCAAGCTGACGGCACATGTGAGTGATTAGGTCCACCCCCTCTCCAGCCCGTCTGTCTTCCTCTCCGCGATCTCATCACCTCCAACACAACATCCACAAGGGTTGTGCAGCTGATTTGGCAGACGGTCAAAGTCGGGACGGCTAAGTGTTATCCCAGGCTTCTATAAACACTGTCTCATCTCAGCCTCACACTGGAGGCCTCATCAAGTCTTGCAGACTGCACAAAGTCTTTAGCCTCTAGACTTACAACAGTCTCTTCCAAAATGTTATCCATTTTCTTTGTTTGAAGTATTCTTGAATGTGAGTGTACTTGCATCTACCTATTCAAGATTTTCATGAAGTCTTTCTTTTCTGGGATTGCAAAAGTCTTTCTTTTCTAGACTTTCTTTTCTGGGATTGCACAAGTCTTTCTTTTCTAGACTGTCTTATCTAGACTTGCAATGTTTTTCATCTAGACTTACATCAGGGTTTCCTTTCTAAACTTGCACAAATCTTTCATTTCTTGACTTGCACTAATTTTGCTCTTCTGGACCACCACCAGTGTTTTCTTTCTAGACTTGCACAGGTCTTTCTTTTCCAGACTTGCACAAGTCTTTCTTTTCTAGCTGGCACAAGTCTTTGCTTTCCAGACTTGCAAAAGTCTTTCTTTTCTAGGGGCATCCGGACAGGATTTCAAGCCACAACTGCCAAGGCTGGCAGATTACTGGGCCGACATGCTAACCACTACACAATTCTCATCCCCAGCAAGTCAAGATGATGAGCATATATTACATTGCTGTACTGGCTATAAGGAGGAAGGAAGGGCTGTATCAGAAGGCGATCATAACTTCCTATTACACTTGTATTGCACTTGATTTATGCTTAAAGCGCTCAACATTATTACCCTAGTCATTGGAACAATGTACCATCCACAACATCCTTCAACTCCATACAACCCAAGCTGCCAATTGTACATTAGGTTAACTTTCACATTGCCATTACTTTCCGACCAGGTACCCAATTTCTGCAGGGCGGACTGAGGCAATTTAAAAGCGAGTTCACCTGCACGAGATGACATCACTGACACTGCCAGTGTTTCTGTGTGAGGCAGGGGTGAACCCTTGAAGCTTTCTAACGCCAGCTGACTCAACCGACTCGGCTACCCAACACCCATATTATGAAAATTAAAATATAAAATCCAGCATGTATTCATATATCATAAAACAGAGGATTGGTTGGTTGGTTGGATTTATAGTGGGACTCGACAATCTTTCAGCCATATATTCTCAGATGTTGGTAATTTTCTAGTGGCTAACACACTGCAGTTTTTTCTTACCTCCCTTTAACCTTGTTTTTAGCCAGTTTCTCTTTGACAACTCACCTTATTCTCTGTGATATTCTCATCCTTAAACCACAAGTACCCTCAGTATTTCCATTAAATATGTTCCTAAAGTCAGTGGTAGGATTAAAAATCATTGTTCATTGGATTTTAGTCAGCCCAGTCATTTTAGTGAACTCACTGATTTTAGTTGAGAGGTTCAGCTGCTGTTCAATGAACCCCAACAAACCCCTTAAATCCCAAACGGTTTTTAATATGGTTAGTGATGCGCACTAATACCGTGCACTGGTACATTACAACACGAAGATGACATCGGTACTTTTAGCAAGGTGTCCTATAGAGTTCTAGTCGACCCAACTCAACAGTTCATCAAGCTCACTAAATTTGAGTAAGGGGTTCGCTGATCCCCTGTGAACCCCTTGAATCCCATAACCCCAGCAAACCCCTAAAATCCAAACTGTCTTTAATACAGTAAGTGATACACACTAATACTGCACACAAATATATTACAAGAAGATGACACGGTACTTTTAGCGAGACTTCCTATATAGAGTTCTAGTCGACCCAACAGTTCAGCAAGCTTGCTGAATTTGAGGTTCTCTGATCCCCTGTGAACCCCTTCAATTCTATCACTGTTCTTATGCCCGTCTCATTTTGTAAATTAGTTTTCCTTCCAAAAGAAACTGCTTTCAAATACTGAACTAATAATTATGCAAATTGCTTGTCAGTTATCCACTATTGTAAACTGCCACTCAAGCTGAATTGCCTCAACAATTTTCAATTTAACATCTTGTAAAAATTATCATTCTCCTGCAGGACCTTCTTTACTGTTTTCATAAATATCTTCTGATTTAGCAAGCAAAAAGAAGTAATGCATACAAAACATGAAGAAGAAATATATGTATTTAGCATGTCCGCCTACACATATCATAAAAGAAAAAATGTAAAGTTATTTTGGCCGAAATCTGCAACCAACAGCAGTTTACTTTTCTTTTAGCTCGTCGGCCATACAGACGAGCTGCAAAAATCAATACAACAATACGATGAACAATGTCGATGTCTCTAAACCATGTTCAGTGCATGTGACCGATTAGCTCCAACAAGAGAAAGAAGACTCTTCCCGAAAACAACAATCTCTTTTTCATCTAATGATGACCACTGACCAAAAATCATCAAGATCCTGAACATCAAATGATCAATGCAAACAACCTGAAAAATTCAGATCACAGAACGCATAAAATTCATCTCCTTGATAATGACTTAAAAATGAGGTAGAAAAGACTACTAACCTATATAGAGGAAAGATATCCATTCTTGGCAAACAGGAAGTCCAAAGAAGCAACCTACAAATTTACTGGGTCATAACACAGAATGTGAAACCGTTCTCCCAAGATCGTAGTCACTGATGGACAATAGCCAAGTAACGCTGTCCGCCAGAGGGTGGAGAAACCGTGTGTGTCTGTCGCTTCTCAATTATGCAGATCTGACCGGACTAAAAGCATTAACAGTCTGTAATGGTTGGAGTGGCCATTGTGGATTAAGATAGCTGCTGCTGCTGTTGTAAAATGGGTCATCGAGTGCTATAGACGGTAGTAAACAGAGGTAAAAATACTCCACAATACCAGCAGTCTTCTTGAAGAGTATGTACGCTACTGCTGGCTCCGTTATCAACAACTGCAAGGCAGTGATGGAGCTTGGATGTTTAGTTCTACTGTTGGAACAGCAAACACGAGAAAACAGCTCTGCATTGGACACATAAATATAGACTAAAAACCACTCCATGAAATATTTAATTTTTTTATTTTCATTCAAAAGACTGCGCCTTATTTTAATTTCATATAGTCTAGACTTGCTTAACTTGATCTGGACTGGCTCAGGGCTCTATAAAAATATTTCAGTCATGGAGTGAGTGAGTGAGTGAAATGGATTTTTACATTGCAGGGAACAACATTTCAGCCATAGCGCAATGTAATGTGCTAGAGGCACATCAGGAAAAGGGACACCACAGGATCGATAGTAAGAAAGAGATAGCAAAAGATCCTCATTTAAGACGGCTCTTACAGCAAGCATGAGGATACTGGGGTCCTATTCTTTCTGGTGTTACAGCGACACCCCCAAGAACCCTACGGGGTCACAGTCATGGAGCAGGACTGATATCAATATTGAAGTTGTTTGATGCTACTTTTC